>JABSTQ010002213.1:0-34992 GCA_013358835.2 Ixodes persulcatus | reverse complement strand
CCCCCCCCCCCCCCCCCCCCCCCCCCCAAAAAAAAAAAAAAAAAAAAAAATCCAAAAAACTTTGTACGTCCGTCCGTCCGTGCATTTCCCGCGAATTTGGCGGGAAATGACGTCACGTGACCTATACACCAATTTAGCTACCAGCTAAATTTAGCGGCGAAATTCAGGTCTTATGACCTAGACACTAATCCAGTTTCCCCTCTAAATTTAGCGGGGGAAATCGACGTCGCGTGACCTGACGTCACGTGACGTACACAACCATTCAGTTTCCTCGCTATATTTAGCGGGAAAATATACGTCATGTGACGGACCAGTTCCCGCACCAATTCCTATAATGCGTATTAGGACTTGAAAGGCAACGGTCGCTGCCAATTTTACCTTCGAATTTCCTTTTTTTTTTTTTTTCAATAATCTTAAAGGTATTGTTTTGATTAGAAACTTTTTCGGTATCGTCGGAAACCACAAATCAGCGCACCTTACAAAACCAGTAATGTATGCACAGAAGTTTACGGCGTTCCAAAAAACCATTCAATCAATCTGAACGCGTTTGTGGTTTTGGATTTTCTATCGGAGCGCATCTTTGTGCCAGCGGTCCTATTCTCCCGTGACTATATAAAGCGCGCAACTAGCGTGCGCCGCCACGCAATCTTCGCATGACGTTTGTGAACACATAGTCCACAGATGGTAGATGTCAGTCGGGTGAGAGCTCGATCGCCAGCTTGGTGATAGACAAAATATGCATGCAGAACGCCCAAGCCCTTCGTGACCACACTTAAGGCCAGTTCACACTCTTGCAACCGAGTAAGACTGAGAGAGACCAGACCGGTTTTTAAGCCTCTTGCGATCTCTTAGGACCGCATCCGGTCCCAAGAAGTCGCAAAAGGCTCTCTCGGTCTTACTCGGTCGCAAGAGTGTGAACGGCGCTTTAGGAGCGACTTTCTAGAAATGTCGCTAAACACTGAAGTTGTACGCAGGACTGTCACAGGCTCGAAAGCATCACTACGCATTTGACAGTTTTTTTTTTTTGTTATGAATTGTTTTTGCTTAACACGGAGTTACGGAACGCTCCTTGAGTCTATAATAATCTCTTAACAAGCGCCGTCCACTGTCCACAAGTGGTCCTGCCCAACTCGAGTTCTATATTTCTAAGCGATTTACACTACACGAGAGCGTTCGAGTGGGATTGGCGTGGCGTTTTTAGTTTTCATGCGAAAGTAATGCGTTCTTGAGAATCGGTATCAGTTTCACGAGTACACACTATTGACGTTGTAATCTCGCAATTGTAGCACTGCGTGTCAATGTAGCACTGTGTGTGTGTGTGTATTTGTAATACGCGCTCTTACTGAGCCTCAGCCGCAAATACGGCATTGACCGAGACGGCTCGTTGCAACCATCGAAATCCATGCGACGAATACACATATCGTAATCATCCGTGTTCGGAAAACAAGCGAGAACGGACAAACATTCTGTCGGCGAACGACGCGTCAAGTATAAGCTGAAGCGCAAAGCGCTCATCGCCTGGGAGAGCATCTTAGTGCAGATTCTTTTATACATCGATTGCGCTGGCCCCTCTCGAAACAGAAGATACCCATAAAAAGAATTCCTCTCAAAGCACCGTATCCTCGGCAGCCCCGTAGCAAACGGGGTCGATCGAGACAGCAAAGGCAATCTCGGTGCTGATCCTGCGTTTCTAGAGGTCGAGGTGTTGTGTACACACACAGCGAAGCGGCGACCGCGTCGGGGACTCTACGCAGAAAGGTATATAGTAGGAAAATGGCCGCCTGTGAAGCAGCGAGGCACCGACGGTAGAATCTAGGCGCCTCCACCACCAGGCGCAGTTTCTACGGCGAGCAGCAATTGGGGACGCGGGCTGATTCCGGCCCGGCAAGAAGCACCTCGCTTCACCGGGTCCTCTCTTTTAATTGCTTCGATGAACGGGATACGAGAGCGGCCCCGAAACTTGGAGTGCGCCTGGGTCAAGTCTCGCTTTCGCCCGAGTGTCCGCCGAAAACCGCGGGAACGGCTGCGAGCAGAACGGCACCGACCTGTCGTGTTCCAAAATTTACTCCATTTCGCGTTACAGTGAAGGTAGCGCTATCAAATAATGATCTGCGCTTAGAATATCGGCCCCTCGTTCCCCGGTTATTTTGTTGTTTTGGTGCTTAGTGCATAGCGGACACAATTGGCCATAGTTATATATACCACTTGAAAATGCCACTTCCGCAGCTTCCGCAGCACGCGGTCAAAAATTCGAGCTATCTTCTTTTTGTTCTTTTCTTTTTACATTTCCGGAAAATTGAAAAAGGCGCGGTTCCTGCGATTTTATATAAAGCTTCGGATAACTGGCAATCACGATTTTAAACGCCAAGACAGCTGAAGTGTGGTATACTTTGAAGCATACAGCTTATGTGGTGGCCTTATAGGTGAAGGCTTTCCACGTTCGAAAACCTATACCCGCGTCCAGCGTGCTCCATCCGTGTTGTCACGTGACGTTATCCGCCGGAGTAACTGGGATCTATTCCAGTAAGATTTGAAACAGAGCCTCTGCAGGCTGGCCGTCGACCGGCTCAAATTGTCGTCTCTGGTATAGCGGGGACTGGGTAGTACAAGCCAGCAGCAGAGCACTTGCGAGTGTACGGCGGTCGATCGTGAACGTGCGGAGAATCTGAGAAGTTTTCGGCTGCAAAGAATCCTTCACCCCCCCCCCCCCCCCCCCGGCCTTGGGATTATCTGCTCGAATCCATCCCTATTCTTACGAACTCGTTAATCTTTTCTATTTTACATCGTTTCATTACAAGTGAGCGCAGTCGATAGTGCGAGCAGAGGAGACTAATGAACCAACGCCCGCACTCCGTAGGTTTCAGCTACTAAGGTTATCAAAAGACTCGACCATGTCATTCGTCGAAACAGATAAAAGAAGTTGGCAAAAAAGATTAGTCTGATTAAGTGAATCAAGACAGGCGCGCGCTTGACCGCCGACTAGGAAGGACGTGTCCTTTCGAAGCTCCGCAACCCAACCCAGCGCGCGCAAGTCCATCATGGACGACAAATTTGCAGCCACATTTGCTGCAGTTCTACGCCAGTCCTTGGCCCAGCCACCGGCTCAACCAGGGCTTTCGACACCCATTAGCACGGCCTCTTCGCCATGGTTCCGGCCGGCTCCAACACCGGCCGTATCCACCGCCATGACAGCATCCCAGCGCCAGCCCGCCCAGGCCCTGCCGCAAGGTATGCTCAACTTCTGCAAATCGATGGTAGGCCGCTACCTCGAACAAGTATCCGAAGCAGACATGCACGCATGCCTCCAGACGGCGATTTCCGAGGTCCGTTTGAAACGCAACTCGAAACTCAGCCTGACTAAGGATTCATCAAACCAAGCCTCGTCCACTCCCAAACCTAACGCGGGGCAAACCACCACCATCCCGCCACGAAAACCACCAAAGAAAAAACTCAACAACGCCGACGTCGCGATTGATCACCGCGCGCCCGGCAACCAAGACATGGAAACGGGGTCGTCAGAAATGACCCCGTCGGCGGCAACAGCTGCCCAAAATCATTCCCCAAGTGGGCTCTCCTCTTGCTCTGATGGCGCTGCCGCGGCCTCAACGTCGCTGTTCACCTTCACAGCTAACAGAGAAGAAAACACCGACAACGATCACAACTCGCCCCACCCATGGGTGACAAAGCTTTCGAAAAAAGCGGCCAAGAGAGCACGCCTTAGCACAAAATCCAACACGCGCACCGTAGACTCCCCGCCTACACCCAAGACGCAAGAGCGCCACATAATCACACTGCGCCCAAAGACCAAGATAGACGTCACAACTCTCCCAAAAACAGGGCTAATGGAGGCCATCACCGCCTCCGTCAAGCTCACACCGGATGCGGTCTCCATTAAAACCATCAAGGAAACTAACACAATAACCGTCATGGTAAACTCCGAGGCCACCGCCCAAACCCTTCTTGGCATTACCGAAATCTCTATCGCTGGGAAACCCCCTCTACCCATCCAGGCGTACAAGCCAGTCGGTGACAACCAAATCCGCGGTGTCATCTATGGCATCGACCAGGGAGAAGACAATGTTTCACTGATGGAAGGCCTGGAGACTGAGGGGTCAGTGGTTGTGGCAGCTCGGCCGATGAGCCGAGGAGGCAATACTGCACTCATCACCTTCCAGGGAACCCATCTACCCAGACACGTCTGGTACAGGCGCAGCATGCTGCAGGTGTACCCGTACAGGGCACGAGCTGTGACCTGCAGCAACTGTCATAAGATCGGCCACAAGCCGGACATCTGTCCAGAACCCCAGGTCTGCTCCACGTGCGGCAAGCCCCACGAAGAGACAATGGACGACCAAGGAAACGAGACTTGCCCTTCCCCCATCCCTTTCTGCCAAATGTGCCGAAAGAATGGACACCTGGCTACAGACAAATACTGCCCAAGGAGACTTGATATTGTCCGCAAAATTCGAGAAGCAGCGCGACGGCGTGCCACACCTCCGGGGTCTCAAGACAACTCAAAGCGAATCCGACAAGACTACCGCAAGAAGCGAGGGGACGGCCAACAGCCTGCGCCCCAGCTAACTCCTCCTACAACGATTACCATCGACCCTGCCATGCTGTTCCAGCTCTTCACGGCCATCGCTGCCCAGATGGGCACAGCCGTACAGAGCAACCCTAACCCCCCCGCATGGCAGTAAACGTTACTCAGTGGAACTGCCGAGGTTTGCGGCTACGTGCCGCAGAACTCAAAGCCAAGCATCATAACAAACCACAGGAACGCCCAGACGCCTACCTACTGCAAGAAGTCTACTGTACCACTGTCAAGCTGACCGGCTATAAGTCCTAGCAAATCCCTCGATACCGACCGTTAGGGCGGGCCAGTTCGGAGGCCGTGAAGGACAAGCCATGGTCTACCTCAAGAAACACTGGCCGCAGCACAAGATCGACCTTCAACAATGGTGCACGGAACATCAGGAAGTGGTAGCCGTCCGAACCACCCAGCAAGACATTCCTGTCATTCTGGTGTCCGTGTATTACCGACCTCGGGCTTCCGTCAGGGAACCCAGGGACCACGGATGGATTGCACACCTCGACGGCCTTTACCCAAAATAGCAGAAGATAGTCGGGGGAGACTTCAACCTCCAACACACAGCGTGGGGCTACGCCCAGGACACCTCGGCAGGCCAAAATCTTTTGGATGAGACGACCCACCACCGCTACACCCTGATGAACACCGCAGGGATGAAGACACGGCTGAGCTGCACTGCTCGGCAGAAACACACCACCCCAGATCTCACCTGGACAAACAGCCCACACATGGCCAACCACACCTGGAAGCCGGAGGCCGACACTCGCGGGAGCGATCACCTGCCCCTTAGGATAGTCCTGGCTCTCAACGGATCGGCCACCTCCAAGCCCGGGAAACGGCTTGCGTATGTCGTGAACTGGGATCTGTACCGGAGCAAACTCCAAAGCAGCACAGCACCAACGGTCTTCGAGTCCATCAAGGAGGCCCTCCTGGCCGCGACCACGAAGAAACAAATAAAGCTCGACACTCCCACCCCGGACCTTCACCTGTTGAATCTCTGGGCACGGCGGCTGAGGGCTCTACAACGCTACAGAAGAGGCCCGAAAAACGCTAGAGCCTTGAGGGAGGTCACAAGAGCCACGGTAGCTGCCCGCAAATATGCGGTTCAGCTCGACCGGCAAAAGTGGCTGGAGTTCAGTGCCTCGCTCTCGGAAAAAACATCCGCTCAAAAACTATGGGCAGTCAGCAGAGCCATGCTGGGCAAAACAAGGGATCGCGCAGCGACCCTCACGCTCGCACTCACGACAAACAAGACGGTTGAAACACTGGCGCAAGAGGCTGGAGACACGCTCTTCCCCCCGCCAGCAGCGACCAGCACCCCACCAGCTGTGGGGGACCCATACGAAAGGGTCAAGATCAACTAGAAGGACCCCATGAACCAGCCTTTCACCAGAGGAGAAATGGAGGACGCTCTGCACCACGGGAAACCAAACGGCGCTCCAGGTCCGGACGGAATAACCATCGCCATGCTCCGAAACCTTCCCGAAGCCACAAAAACTCGGCTTCTTGAAGACATTAACGAAGTGTGGCGCACTAGCACCATTCCAGACCAGTGGAAACACTCCACTGTTATTCCAATTCCTAAGCCCGGCAAGAAGCCGACCACCCTAGCCAACTTCCGTCCAATCTCTCTCACCTCTTGCGTCTGCAAGCTGGTGGAGAGAATGCTACTTGGCCGCCTCTCCTGGTATCTGGAGCGGACGAAAGCCTTTCATCCGACGCAGACAGGATTCAGAACGGGCCTGGGCACGCAGGAAAGCCTCATCCTACTCTCCAAAGATCTTATTCCAAAGCCCATTCCACAGAAATTTAAAATCAGAACAGTCGTCGCGATCGATGTCAAAAAAGCCTTCGACAGCGTCCCACACTGGGCAATTGTCCAAGAAGCGCGCGCCCTCGGCATTGAAGGCCGCGCCCTAAATTTCATCAAGTCTTTCCTCGAGACTTGCACCTTCGCGGTCCGGATCGGCAAACACCTGGCAGCGCCAAGACCGAACAAAGTAGGAGTTCCACAAGGGTCAGTTCTGTCCCCACTCCTCTTTAATTTGGCCATGGCGCGTCTCCCCAGTCGACTACAAGAGGTATCCAACCTCAACTTATCCATGCGGACGACGTTTCCCTCTGGACAGTGGGCGGTGACATTCCGCACCAACAGCGCATCCTCCAACGGGGGATCGACATCGTGACAAGTCACCTCCAAAGCGTAGGCTTAACCGCCTCGCCGGATAAGACAACCTACGTAGTCATAGCCCCCAGGCGGGAAAGGGACGCGAACATCAGCTCAACTCTTCACTTGACTCTCGCCGGCCAACCGATCAGATCAGCGCCTGAGGTACGCATCCTAGGACTCCAATTCCACGAGGATGGCACCGCAAAGGCTTGGCTAACCACGGTCACCCAACAGTGCCAGGCAGCACTAAACGTCATTAGAAGGATTAGCGGCACCAGAGGAGGCGCTGACGAGGAAGTTGCCCGCCGCATGGTGAAAACCCTCATCGTCTCCCGCATTTGCTACGGTGCCCCCCACTACCGACTTACCAACACACAATGGAAGAAACTGGAAATCCTTACCAACAACGCAGCTCGGATTGTCACTGGCCTCCCCCGATATACACCGCTGGACAAGCTCAAGGCACACGCGAAGCTCAACACGGCTCGAGAAACCGCAGAGGAGAGAGCACGAGCTCATCTAGAGCGACTCCAACACTCAGCCTCCGGACGACAAATCCTAGAGATGATCGGCTCGGATATCAGAGCCCTTCCCCCTCTCCCGGAGGTTGATCCCCCATGGAGCGACGACGTGTGCGTCGTGGACGACCGACCGGTACCAAGGGGAGCCGGGCCCAGTCGCCCTGACAAGCAAGCCTGCCAAGTGCGACAGCACTGCAAACTCGTCCAAGAGTGGACGAACACCAATGAGGAGCTCGCAGTATACACTGATGCGGCTTTCGTCTCCTTCCCTAAACCGATTTGCTCCGCTGCGGTTGTGATTCCCCGCCTAGGAATCACCATGGCCGAAACATTGCCCGGCGGCATATCGGTCAAGGGAGGAGAACTTGGAGCTATCCAACTGGCACTGCGCACCATCATCGAGAAGGAAGTCCGACCGACACACCTACACATTTTCACTGACTCTGCGGCTGCATTAATAGAATGTCGCTCCCGCCACTCCCCGAGCAAGCGAGTTAAGGCAATCCGACGGATGGCCTCCGACCTACTTGCAGCCGGTACAACCGTCAAAGTGTCCTGGATACCTGCCCACGCAGATATTCTGGGCAACGTACAAGCTCACTGCATGGCCCGCGCGCATCTGGATTCCCCCCGCAAGCCGAGTAGTGTGCCAAGTCACCTACAAGAACACGGGTACTGGCTCCCACCTGAGCTTGGCGAAGATGGCGAAGACCCCGACTACGACCCTGAGGAGGCAAAACAACTCGTTAAAGAAGCCTCAAGACAGATCCTGAGGGCAGCCCTGACCCCCTGCGTAAATCCGCTCCCGAGCGGAATGGGCAGGGGATCAACGGTGCTGCTCCGGAGGATAATCACAAACACCACCTGCACACCGGCACGCAGGGCGCATTGGACCACGCCACCCACATCACCGCATTGCAGTTTCTGTCAAGACCCCAGCCTTCTTGCCGACCAAAGCCACTTACTCTGGGACTGCCCGGAGCTGGAAGAAATTCGTCGAAAACACAAACCACCAGACGTCTCCAGCATGGAGGAATGGGTCCATCCTCAGGGCCCTCCCGACAAACGTCGGGCGGTTATGACCACGCTCGTGGATTTCATCCACGATGCGGGGCTAACCGCCTATCTATAACCCCCTTTAACCCCTTCCCTTGGCCATAGATCCAGGCTTGCCAGCCACCGATCTCAGCCCCACTCTCCCTCCCCAAAAGGCCAATAAACGCTTTCTGAACTGAAGTGAATCAAACGCAGGTATTTTACCAACCAACGGTCGCGCGCCTTCAATACCATTTCCAATTGTCACTGCGCACCTTGGACAAGCTTTGGGGAGCTAGACATATTTACGTCACCGCCCGAGGTCTTCAATGAACGTGTAGTGCTGACCAAAATAAAATGTTAACCTGACTCTCCATTCACCACTTTCCGGGTTTCCGGTTCGAGAGTTTGGATTTGGATTTGGATACGACTGAAGTGTCAATTAGCCGGAGCCAAATACAAGTGTATGACTTGGTAAGAAAGCTTGGGAAAGCTTCACGCTTCACCGCCATTCTGCGGAAGTGAAGGCGGACATAACCTTCTTCCTTGAAGGCCCATCCTCGGTTGCCATGCCGAACCGAGTCCAACTTGCTGCGCAAGTATCGCCACACTTCGTCTTGCGACAAGTTGGCGCACTGCGGAGGGTTTTCAACCCAGCCGTCGGCTTGAAACGAGAACGGGATGTTCTCATCTTCGGCCATCGTCACCGGTTAAGGTGTATCCACACGACGGACCAAATTGCTGTTTTGGTCCGCGGGCCGCGCATCACGTGATCTTACGTCACCGGTTTTCGAGGTCCGCCGGCGGTCCGCGGCCCGCGCTTCTGAGAAATGCCAAGTGACTTTTCTCGCCCGGACCTTGGCGGCGGACCGCGGTGTTTTTAGTATAATTGAAGCGCTAAGTCTGGCAACAAGCTGACTGTTGTTGTTTGGATTGGAATACAAATCCAAAGTCGTTTTCTTTAGGCGCCAACTGTTGGAAGACGAAGAAGACGAACCTCTTGTTGTGCGATAATTGCGGCATGGGGCGACGATGCAACTTTTTACTTCATCGCGCTCCTGGAGCAATTCCCCGCTCTGTGGGATTGCCCTTTTCGGTTCACTTAAGTCCTCCTCGTCCTCAATAGCCAACGCCAGGGCCACCGCGGCCAAACGTCTCTTTCGTTCAACCTCCATCTTGGCTCCTTACAAATAGCCTCAAAGCAGCTCGCTGCATGCGTTTGGCGGAGCTGTGAGGTCGAGGGTTAGACCGGCCCGTTCGCTCTGTCGTCTGCTCTTTTGGTCCGCCGTGCGGATGCTCATTGCAGCCGGGCGGCCCGCGGGCCGCGCATCACGTGATCAATTGGTCCGCGGTCCGGTCCGTCGTGTGGATACACCTTTACCGAAAAGTAGCAGAGCCGCAAACTCTAGACTGAAACGCCGATGACAAGGAGAACCCAGCAACGTGGAGAAGTCAAGTCTAATGGCGTTCCTATCATACCCAGTATCCTCGATACCAGATTTTTTTACTAGTTTACATTTCTGCCGCCAGGTGACGCCACATCCGCGGAAACTGGTGGATTGCTCGCCTCAGAGTACGATTTCGAAAAGGCGGTACTGTATGTCACTTGAAATAAAAACCCAAGCTACAGAAAGGAGCGTCGTAAAAAAGGGACCGACATTTTTATTCCTACCTCCGAACAGATACGAGCGCCATCCACTGCATCACACAGCGCAGAGGCCGGACTCGGCCACCGCGCGTATTATCACTGACGTCCGATGCAATGCACACTGAGCTGACTGACCAGAGACACACTGAGCGCGCCAGAGAGAGGAAAAAACTTCCTCCGGCCCGAGAACAGCGTCACACGACACGTTTGGGGTACTATTTCACGCAGCGGATAACGCGGGCCTTTTCACACTTCGATACTGGTGCCATCTAGAAGTCGAGCGTTCAACCACGTAACGTGCCGCGCGCCTTCTGGTGTCTGAAACGAACGAATAAATAGAGGTACCGCGCCCTCTTAAGGTATTCATTTAGAACATACTGCAGGCCAGGGACTGGCCTAAGCAGGAGTGGAAATACGACAAGTAAAATAGAAGGAAGCACTTTTGAAACAAAAATAAAACACATGGAGGTACTTATTCGAAGAATATACCAATAATGAAATACAGGAGAGTGTCGTGCAAAATACTAACATGCAAGATATTTTATACGGAAAAGGTAAGCACATCTAAGAAAAATAACTATAGATGGCATCACAAAAGTCGGCAGCCTCAAAAACGCTAGAAGTTAGAGCGTTCCATTTCGAGAAGGGGTGGAGAAAGAAGGAAAATTCGAAACGATTAGAGTGTACAAAGATATGTGTTAATGAATATTGATTATGATGCCTCGTAGGTCGTGACATTAACGGGATGAGGTGATTATATGTGCCAAGCTGAACATTGTTTCGTGCCATAATCAATAAAAAAATTAGCCTTAAGAGCTCCCTACGCAGCTCAAGTGTAGCGATGTCATTCGGGTTCATAAGGTGCGATGGAGAGTCTAACCTTTTAAACTTAGCATAGATTGTTCTGACCGCGCGGCTTTGAACCATTTCCAGCTTCGAAATGTTTTTTTCTATACTTCGTTTCACTTTATCTGCGAGCGAAGCCAAAGCTAGAAGCGCGAGACCAGCGCTTTTTGCGTTTCTGCCCAGCTCGCGCGCTCGAGCAAAGCCTGAAGGCACGGAGCTTTCGTGCTCGCGCTTCCAGCTTTGTCTTCGCTCACACATCAGGTTAAACGAAGTATAGTAAAGGGATCCCAGACAAGGCTGGCGCATTCAAGTTCCGATCACACAAACGTGTTATAAGCTAAAAGTTTCACACTAGATGGTGTTTTCATTAGTTTTCGCCTAAGGAAAGATGTTACGAATGTGTGTATCCCATGAGGGAGTCTTAGAAATCGTCAGTCCTAGATACTTATACACCGAAACTTTGCGCACAGGGGAGCAACAGACATTGCAAATAGACTCAAGTGGAATATTTTTGTTTGTAACCCGTAATGAAACAATTTATTTTAATATAATTTAATTTGCCATTCGGCACACCAATCTGCAATTTTCGAAAGTGAAGAGTTTAGTGCATACTGGTCGGATGAGCTTGTTATATATTTGAACAGAACACAATAATCCGCAAAAAGTGTAATGCTTACACTTTAATCGATGTCTGACACAATCTCATTAATGTATATTAGAAATAACAAGGGCCCCAGAACGCTGCCCTGGGGAACACCCGAAGATACACGCAACGCAACACATTTGAAAATTTACCACCAATATCAACGAACTTTTTACGTTTTTTTATTTTAAAATTAACCGAAGGCAGACCCCTCGGCCCCTAATCCGTACACGCAAGAACTACTTGCATTAGACTCGCATCTGGATAGGCCATTTACAAGGCGAGAGCTGGAGAGCGCCCTGAACTCTGGGAAGGCCCACACCGGACCGGGACCCGACAAAAGTCACAATGAGCATGCTACGGATTTCGCCCGACCATATCATACAAGAGTTCCTGCACCAAATCAATCAGGTATGAGAGTCCGGGCAACTACCCCAAGGTTGGAAACACTCTAAAGTGGTTTCCATTCCTAAACCAGGGAAAGACAAAAGCGACCTCGCAAACTATCGACCCATCTCACTCACGTCGTGTACGTGCAAGGTCATGGAGAGAATTGTTCTGCGTCCTATCGAATGGCTCCTCGAAATGACCGGGGCTTTCCACCCTGCGCAGACTGGGTTCCGGCCCGACCTGAGCACGCAGGAGAGAGCCTAGCGCTCATTTTTGCAGGAATCATAAAAACGACCACGCGCCAAGCCGTGCGCATCATCGTTGCAGTGAACGCAAAGAAAGTATTTGATTCGGTTCCCCATGACGCAGTCATCCGCGAAGCACGACAACTCGGCCTCGCTGGGAGGCCGCTCAACTTAATCCGGGCCTTCCTGAAATAAAGAACGTACTCTGTTTAATGTGGCTCCAGTCACAGCAAACCTTGGGTGAACCGGGTAGGAGGATCGGTACAATCACCTATTCTATGGAAGCACTTCCACAAGAACTGGACAAGGTGCCGGAACTTCGGTTTATGGTCTACGCGAATGAAATTTTGATCTGGACCAGAAAATCAAGCCTAGCCCTACAAGAAGGCCTTGACACGATAGATAATAATCTCAGTCATGTCGGTCTGCGAACATCATCAGGGAAGACGAGTTATAACGTTCTTGCCCCCAAACGGCTACGCGAAGCCAAGATTTGCGAATCCCTTAACCTGGTGCTGGCAGGGAACATGATCGTCGCAGCGTCATCGATCATGATTCTAGAGCTACTAATGAATGAGACCAGAGGAGCATACTCGTGGCTTCGACAGACTATCAAGCAATGTAACTCGGCTCTAAACTTGATTTGGCAGATTTGCTCGGCACAAGGCGGGACGGACGATGTGACCAGGGGGATGGTCAAAGTGCTAGTGGTGTTACGCGTCTGCTACAGCGCTGGTCACTAGATTCACGAAAGCACAATGGAGAAGACTGGAGACATTGAAACACCAGGCGATGCGTGTAATCACCGGTCTACCAGCCTTCACAGCACACCGAGGACTGAAGAAGAAGGCTCAACTTAACTCACTCTACGACACGGTATATGCAGGGACTCGGGCACACTCGGACCGAATACAGCACACTAGACAAGGCAGATAGATTATTTGCCGACTCGAAAGAGAACAAGAAAAGTGGCCAGCGCTCCCTGAGCAACTTCCACCTGGGAGTATCTGCTAGACATCGTAGAACACAAGCACACAACAAGATTGTCGGACACTAAACCGATCCAAGAATTTTGCTCGCAGCCTACACAGATTGAGCTGTCAGGGACAACAGTTTCATGGCGGCGGTAGTCTGCTTTCCAGAGATCCATTCCGCTGTGAACTTGCAGCTCCCAATATGCACGACGGTTCGAGGAGGGGAACTAGCAGTAATTCAAGTGGCCCTGGAGTCTTTCCTGCAGAACTACACCAACAGACCTAAGGCACTGAGCATCTTCTCCGACGCTAGAAAGGCAGTCATTGAATGCAAAAAAGCCAACAACTTCTGTCGACGGGTGATGAAAAAAAATAATAACTTGCCGCTTGCCTCCTTTTACAGGGGACGAAGACCGTCCTCGGCTGGGTTCCGGGTCATGCCGGGATTCAAGGCAACGAGGAGGCACACCAGCTCGCTCGCGTCGCCGTTTAATTTTTCCGCTAGCAAGTTGCTGTGTTCTCACACCAGCAAGACCACAGGTATTCCAACGATTGTTATCAGGCACAAGAGCCCGTGGAAGAAGAAAACTATGACCCCGGTGAAGAAACACCTCGCATCAAGGAGCACTACGAGCACCGACTGTGGGACTCTTTGCCCTCAAGACCGAATCTCCTTCCGGGGGGACTCAGAAGGAGAAGACGAGTAATCCTCACTCGCATACAAGCAAATGCCAAACCCACTCCGGCCCATGTTGCCCGTTGGGGTAAAGGGCGAGGGTCAGGCACTTGTACCAAGTGCAACGGAACTGCCAAGGCGGATACTGCCACCTTCTATGGAACTGCCCATACTACCCAAATATCAGAAGAAAGTACAAGCCCCCAGACATCACATCGCTGGAGGAGGGGGTGCACCCGCCTCCAAAACCACCAGACCGCCAGAAGAACGGCTTGAAGAGTCTCCTAGACTATGTCCTTTGATGCGAAGATGGACGTTCCCATGTAGTGCGTAATGTAGTGCGGAGAGTCTCCAGCTCGCATTCACCATCGACACCGCCCCCCCCCCCCCCCTTATTCCCTATCCTTAGTATTTGGCCAATATACGTTTACAATCAATCAACCTGGATTGGTTGCCGCGATTCGTACGAAGTACGCATTCCTCAGTAACTCGTCGTCGTAACTCGACGCAAATCACAGCAGCGTTGCAAAACCCTTTCAAACGCCATTGTGTGAATGGGCTTGAACTCGTAGTGAAGTGACGTATAGTCAAGCCAGTCTGGGCGATTAAGGCTTTGTCGTTTAAAAATTTTTGAAAACAAAGAATATACGAAATTTACATGGAAAGGGTCAGGAACAGCACCATTTACATAAAAGAGCGGAAAGAAAAAAAGCACGTGGTGCATCATATGAATCAGTCCGATTGCCATATAAAATTACAAACCCAGCAGTGCTAATATCATTTATTAAAGTTAGAGAACGCCAAATATTGGAAGAGGGGACCCCTTAATACAGCTCCCAATCGTGGGCTTCAATGACCTGAAATGCTGGGGATCCGCCTGTCTAGCATCACTTTCTGACGCATTTATTTTCCAAACAGGGTGAACGCGAGCCTCGAACTGAATTAAATAGGCATACCGGCTCTAGTGAAAAAGCTGAGCTGAAAAAAAAAAAAAAAATTTATAAATGGCTACTTATAGTTGAAGCTGCTAGCACCTCCCAGATAAGTTACCCAACTCAACCAGTACCCGAGCTACCAAAATGGGGTTAAAATACTAATCAGAACAAAAATCAAATATGACAGGTACGCTGAAAACGATGGTAATGTTTCCAACGCCGTGAAGTCCATTCATATATAAGCCGCTTCTTTTCCGCCGTCCGTCATGCTTTTTCCTAAACAGACTTTGTACCGCCACTCTTTCCCTGAGCGTTGTCTGTCGTCGATCCGGGTTTCTTCAGCGCACCCGAAATGTAGTAAAGCGCAGGTGCAGGGGTTTTCTGCGACTGCGACTCTACAGGGCACACCAAAGATCTCTTCCTCGAAATCACGCTTCTGCGGCGTTGCTGCTCCTCGATGATCGAATCTTCGTCCGAACCGGCGGGCACTGTACTAGCGCGCCTGGCGAACTGCTGGTGCTGCATGACGTCGAAGCTCGACTGCTTGGCCTGGACCACTCCGAACGCGTCTGCGTGGGACCAGGTGTACGAAGGGGAGCGGCTGCGGTTGGGGACAACGTGCAGAAGCTGACCTCCGGTGACCGTCACCGGAGATGAGGCTTCTAAGGGGTCGAACCACTGCTCCAGAGGAAAAGTAGGCACCGGGGTAGGGCTGCTGCTGCCCGTAGCGTGTCCCCAGCCTTCTCTGGCCTCACGGCCATCCTCTCCCTTAGCGGTGGACACGGACGTGGTGCTTTGCGTCGGGTGCGGAGCTGGGCCTTGGGATGCTCCCCGCCACGAGATTCGCGTCGTGTGAACCGCGTTGCTGAAGACACCCCGAAGGCTTGAAAAGTCCCAGGGCGTTCGCGTGCTCTGGGTCAAGGACGGAAGCTCTTGAAGGGCGTCGCTCGGGTTGATGAGGACTGTTAGCTTCTGGAGAGTGCAGAGGTAACCGTAGAAAAGGCTGTAGAGAATCCACGCCTGCATGACGGGTGGCAGGAAGCGGCGTTTTTTGTTTTGCCATGCGTTTTGCAGAATACTAAAGCGAGCGTTATACCCGTTTCACATGGCGTGATTCTGATTGCAATTTCGTGCGGCTAAAGAAACGTGAATGTCATTTGATGTGTAGGTTGTGCCCATGGGCGTTTTGCCGCACGAAACTGAAAATCGCGAAGAATTGCATCATCTGAAAAGGGCATTATGTTAAAAATATACAGTAACTGGGCTTACAGTACGAAAAGTAGATGAAAAATAAGAGTACTGATGAAAACAGCACGTATCCTTCTTTACAAATCACGTCGATACACATTCAAGGCTATTGATGTCACCTGATTGTTTTGAATTCAATACGATCCCGAGTGCCAGTACTTCTGAGATAAGAACAAGACGTTACAGAGTGTGTGACCGACCTCACTGCATCATTGACACAGTCCCTGCTCTAGTTTGAAGTAGTCCTTTCACAGATATATGCCTCCAAAAAACTGTGAGAACTAATACCCCTGTCAGACGGGAAGGTAAATTTCATTTTGATCGAATGTCATTCACTGCTCGGCGAATCAGCTCGTGATCCTGGTTCTGCACGTGGCGCGTGCACGCGCCGCGTGGCGTATTCAACACGCGGATTGGCCGGGCTGTAATGTCATTTTGCTTAAATGTCATTTAACGTGCCCGTCTGACAGGGGTATAAGTCCCGCTCTGTGAATATGACTTCTGCCCGCCTCTCGATTGTTCCCGCGAGAAAGCTTTGTAAGATGCAGGGGTAGTTTACCGTTTACAAATGGTCAGTAACAAGGTGAGGTTACCTTGATTCGGTAAAATTACAGGTGATTTGCAAGAAAAAAAATTATGCAGGCCAGTCAGTTAGAAAACAGTTCATTAGAAAACCCAGAGAAAATACAACTTTGTTTTCTTTTCCTTGTGTCGGGGATTTATTTATTAGGCGAGATGTTTGCTATATTAAATAGCTGACCCAATTTCAAAAATTTGTCTCATTTGTTGACAAAATTTGTGAACCAATTTATTTACTATACTACAAATCCCACGGCTCGTGGCCCATGCTTCATATTTCTTGCATGGCGCAAGCAATACTCTTCACAATTTTAGGAGGTAGCTATAATCTTGATGCAAGCCCTACCTGCCTAAATGTTCAGGGCATAAAGAACTATGTTTGCATGCTGCACAAATTCCATTTGTGTAAGAACATTGGACGTACCAACTTGTTCATCGGTTTGGCCAACTTAAGGATTGACTCTTGGGCGGTTTGCGGGGGAGTAGGTTCTTTTCTCCCCTAAGCTTGTCGACTATATACGGTGATTTAACGGTACTTTTCTATAGGTATCGTCCTACTTTTTCTATATATATATAAAAAAAGCAAACCAGTAGTGCAATAGTTTGTAAACCGATGTTGAGCTTCTGAGTAAACGTTAAGCATACACCTTCACGGAGCTTCGGTTTATGTATAATCGTTTGTATAGCAGCATAGAAAGATACAACTCCTTTCGGGAAGAAATATTCGGATGATTCGGGCTTACCTTGAGGAGGGCCAGAAGCGTGAACATAAAAAGTAGTGTCCACGCGTAGTTTTCCTGAAAATATGTCAAATTTAGAGCGTCAAAGCCCTGGTATCCGACCCCAAGATACTACGAATGCCTTCGATATCGTGTCATTGTCCATTTTAATCTTGCGTACAGCTAACAGATGTGCACACTATTTAAGAGGAACGACACGACGTCAGGTCTTTATAGGTTTTGTGTATGTTTTTTGCGATCAGTGTACGGCGTGTTTTACACAAAGGCTGATTTACAGCCGTAATATAATCACCAACTGTCCAAGAAATGCATGGCGTGCCGCGTCTCACGTTAAGATGTCCGTGACTGTAGCTATAGATAATTAGAAGCTTCAAGTAAATTTTATCCTTTCCTGGCTTCGCAAAAAAGCTCACTGATCTTTTTTAGAGCGTAGCTCTTGTTTAGGAATCAGGCCGTAGACGTGGCAGCTGGAACGAGACCGATCTCTTCTTTTAATGCCCGCGAGCCCACACCTCGGCTCGGGCCAACAGTGTTGCCAGCCTTAATACCGATACATCTTCCTGTCTCTTCTAAAATAAAATAACAAAAGCAAGTCACACGAAACAAACACTCAAACAAGTTGTCCACAATCTTAGTCATAGCCTAATCGGGCCGGTTGACTCCTGATCCTCGTGCTTCGGCGAAGCCAGGGACTCGGGACGTCAGCTCCATGTCGACGTTCCTCACATGAGGTATTCAATTCCGTTGGCGGGACGTTCTGGTTGGTGCGCTGCGGTACCTTTGGAGCGACCTGAGCGGACGTCTGGGTTGAAAGTTGCATACTGCGCTGCTCACTTCTGCTCTCTATCTCGCCGTTTGTTCGTCCGGGCTTGAATCCTTCCGCGGTCTTTAGAAGATGCTGTCGGTTTCTCCGAAGTGACCTTCCTTCCTCCGTGTTAACTCGATAGGAACGAGGAGCCACACATCCTTCGACCTGTGCCTTCATGCTCCACCCTTGGTCGTCGAGGATCCTCACAGTGTTGCCCTTTTCCAGCGCCGGTAGATGACTCGCGGTCCTAAAGTTCTGACTGTGCTTACGTACTTGAGGAGCCGGAAGTACCCCGAAATCTGGAAGTCGTCCACGGAGTCTCCTTCCCATCAGCAGTTCGCAGGGAGCCCGACCGTCCTCCAACGGTGCACACCGGTAGTTTAGTAGGCCCACCCAGAAGTCCTCGTTCATATACCTCGCCTTTTTCATAAGCCTTTTCACGACCTGAACTCCCTTTTCTGCAAGGCCGTTGGACCTTGGGAACCTCGGGCTGGAAATAATGTGAAGAAAATCACATTTAGCTGCAAATGTTTTGAAGTCACTCGATACAAACTGAGGTCCTCCGTCGGTACAGACTTCGAGGGGAATTCCATGACGTGCGAAAATCATTGCTAGTTTCTCAATTACTTGACGACTGGTTGTCTGAGGCATGTACTCCACTTCCGGATAATTTGAATATGCGTCGTAAGCTACCAGATAAGACTTTCCTGCCTGCTCGCAGAGGTCTACTCCGATACGTGCCCATGGTTGACGTGGGATTTCCTTTTGTAGAAGTGGCTCGGCAGGTTGTCGGTATGCGAAACGTTGACACGATGCACATTTGCTTATTTTATCGGAAATGTCTGCGCTCATGCCAGGCCAATACATCAAAAGTCGCGCTCGAGCTTTGCATTTATTTACACCCAGGTGTCCCTCGTGCAACCGTTGAAGCATTTCCTTTCTCATTGAACTCGGAATTACTACTTTTGATCCCCGCATTAGTATTCCATTAATGCAAGAGAGTTCTGGCGCAAATGGAGCCAGCGCTCCAGTGACGCTGCGGTTGTTTTCAATGGCGTCAAGTACTTGCCGTAAGTCAACGTCCTGTGCCGTCGCATCCGCTATCTTGGACACCATTGCGTCACTGACAAGGCTGGTGAGGACGCTTGTCGCATGAATAGCAACATCCTCTAGTTCGCTTGTTGGGCAGTTGTCCCTGGAGGCCCATATCCGAGAGAGTGCGTCGGCCAGGAGCAGCTCTTTCCCGGGAACAAACTGCAGAACGATGTCGAACTGCATGAGCCGTAGAAAAAATCTTTGTAGTCTGGGAGGCATATCGCTCAGGTTCTTTTGGGAGATCGCCAGTAGTGGTTGGTGATCTGTCTCTACGACCACTTGATAGCCCGTGATAAAGTCTCGGAAACGTTCGCAGCCGAAAGTTATACCGAGAGCCTCTTTTTCTATTTGAGCATACCGCGTTTCACTGTCTGCCAGTACGCGCGATGCATAAGCAACCGGGCGCCAGTCTTTGCCGTGAAGCTGCAACAGCGCAGCACCAACTGCAAAACTTGATGCATCTGTCGATATCTTAGTTTTCTTTGAGGGGTCGAAGATAGCTAGTACAGGGGCTGTCGTGAGCAGTTTGCACAGGTTCCTCCATTCTTTGTCGTAGACGCTAGTCCACTCAAAAACGCTGTCACGCTTGATTAGACTACGCAAAGCTTGTGTTTTCTCTGACAAATTAGGCAAATACTTTCCAAAGTAATTTACGGCTCCCAACATCCGTTGTAATTCTTGCTTGCATGTCGGGGCCGGCAAGTCTGTGATGCACTTGATCAAGTTTTCGTCTGGTTTTATACCTTCATTGCTGATTATATCTCCGAGGAACCGTATACTTTCAACCCCCAAAACACATTTTCCAAGGTTGAGTGTAAGACCTGCGGCTTGTGCTGCCTGTAGGGCTGCACGTAGGCGCTTGCCGTGCTCTTTCTGTGAAGCACCCCAAATCAGCACATCATCAATGTAGACACGCGTCCCCTCAAGCTCATCGAATATACGGCTCATAGCTTTCTGAAACACTTCCGGGGCGGAAGAAATTCCAAACGGTAGTCTTAAGAAGCGATATCTGCCAAACGGCGTGCTGAACGTGCAGATTTTGGAAGTTGCATCATCCAATGGAATTTGGTGAAATCCGCAGTTAGCATCTAATTTGCTAAAGACTTTGGCACCCGCAAGTTCGGCTTCCATTTCTTCTCGACGGGGCAGTTCATAGTGCTCGCGCCTTAAGCTCTGATTCACGTGCCGTGGATCCATGCACACGCGGAGGCGTCCGTCTTTTTTTCTGACAATAACAAGGGGACTCACCCAGTCTGACGGCTCGTCCATTTTGGTGATGATGCCCTCGGCCTCCATGCGGTCCAACTCAGTGCGTAGAGGGGCCCGAAGAGGGTGTGGCACCCTTCTCGGCGGCAGAGCCACTGGCCGTGATCCCTCTTTGAGAGATAAAGCGTAAGCTTGTTTAGTACACCCAAGTCCTCCAAAAAGTGAAGGAAATTCGCTCATGATGTTCTGCTTGAGCTCATCGGATTCAGATATTGAAAGGACGCGTGACACAAGTCCGAAGTGCTCACATGCGTGTAGGCCTAATAAGGCAATCTTTCCTTTCTTCACGACGAAAAACGTGACAGACTCTTTCTTTTCACCAACTTGCAGGGGTAATGTGACAGTTCCGAAATGTTGGATCACTCCTCCTCCGTAGTTCGTAAGGAGTGTCTTGCAAGGGCTTGGCGCCGTTTTGTTACTAATCTTGCGGAAGAAAGAATATGGCAACAAATTCGCCTGGGCTCCGGTGTCAACTTTCACGTTCACCGCATGCCCTGCTAGATGCGCCGTGATTACCCAGTCGTCTCGACCAGTTGACATACCGCCGATGTTGACAGACAAGATTTGAAAGTCATCGTCGGATTCATCGGATGATCGCTGATGGCTGTGTTCTTCGAATGGTCGGAGCTGACAGTTTACTTCTTGAATCGCTGGCTTTCGCCTGCAGCATGCAGCAAAGTGGTTCTTTTTCTTGCATATTCCGCATGTCTTTCCCCGGGTTGGGCACTTTCTCGGCTCATGGCTTCTATTGCAGTAACGGCAGTGACCTTGGCTGGTCCCTGTATTACGCTGCTCCCTTGAATGCTTCTGCACAGCGGTGACCTTGAC
Source organism: Ixodes persulcatus (assembly GCA_013358835.2). Lineage (NCBI taxonomy): Eukaryota > Metazoa > Arthropoda > Arachnida > Ixodida > Ixodidae > Ixodes > Ixodes persulcatus. The sequence goes on along the minus strand of JABSTQ010002213.1, from coordinate 13,757 downwards.
GTCCTTCTTCTCCCATGTACGGTTTTGGAGTGCTGCCAACTCTGCCGCTTTGCAGAATTCAATCGCTTTGTCAAGCGTGAGGTCTTTCTCCCGCAGGAGCCTCGTTCTCAATTTCGTATCTGCTGTGCCGCACACCAGCTGATCTCGCACCAAGGAATCTTTGAGCTCACCGAAATTGCAGGTTTGAGCCTTCAGCTGTACGTCTCGCAGAAACTGCTCGAAAGGTTCGTCTTCTTGCTGTTGCCGTGAACGGAACACATAGCGTTCAAACGTTTCGTTCCGCCTTGGGGTGCAGTAGTCTTCGAACTTCAGCACGATGGCGTCGTAGTCTTCCTGCTCTTCTGCCGACAGGCCGAACGTGTTGAAAATGTCAATAGCTTCTTGACCCGCCACATGTAGAAACAGCGCTGCCTTCTGCGCCTTGGTTCGTGGCTTTGCGGTAGGCGTGGCCTTGAAATACAACTCGATGCGTTGCCGAAATTTCTTCCAGTTTTCGGCGGCATTCTCCGACAGCACGAGGCGTTCCGGCGGCGGTAGCAGGCTTTCCATTCTGCAGGAAGCTTCAAGCTGGCAGGGGCGAATGAATGTTTGCCTGAAGGCAGAGTAGGAAATATCGGCTTAGCAGGGCCGAACGTTCCATCCCACTTCTGACACCATGTTTAGGAATCAGGCCGTAGACGTGGCAGCTGGAACGAGACTGATCTCTTCTTTTAATGCCCGCGAGCCCACACCTCGGCTCGGGCCAACAGTGTTGCCAGCCTTAATACCGATACAGCTCTTAGGCGCCCGTTTCCGTGTTTCGCGGCGTCGGCGTCGTTGTCTGCTTAACCGCGCTAAATTTAACGGAAAAAAATGACGTCACTGATGAATATTAGAAGACGAGAGCATATAAAAGCACGAGCTCGTGGACCAGCGCACCCGGGGAATCTGTCGTTCTAAGATAAATGAATGCGAGTGGTACGGAGCGGTTCTAGTCCTTTCTTCACACACTGGTGCCGAAACCCGGGAGATTTTGAAGGACCGCTCCTGCTGCGCCACGATAACCGACATCCATGGAGCGTATGAACAGAACGCGCGGCGTCATCCGTTCGGCCGTTACCCGCACCCTCAACGCACTGACCGATCTACTGCGAGGCACCGATACCGACTTCACCGACCTGCAAGTACACCTCGATTTCCTTCTCCAAAAGGAAGCCCAGCTAAAAGAATTATGCAACGAGATCAAGAACCTGGTAGATGACGAGTACCTGGAGAACGAGGTTGTTGGCACGCTCGAGTACAACATGAACATCAGTCACACCGTCACCCGAGTTGGTTGTGCTCTAGCTCGAAATCGCATCGCCAGCATTCCATCGCAAGTATCGGACAACGGTACAGCCCTCGGTGACCGGGATCAAGTTTCTGTGAGAACAGGAGGTCTGACCCACGCACCCGCTCGCCAAACACCACGTACCGTTTCCCTCCCGAAGTTACAGATACCCTCATTTTCGGGGAACCTTCGGGACTGGCAAGGCTTTTGGAACCACTTCCGAGCGACGATTCACGACAACGTCGAGCTCCCACGCATCGAGAAATTCAAGTATCTGCAGACGTATTTAACCGGACCGGCAAAACAAGCAATCGAGTGGGCGAGACTCTCGGACGAAGGGTACGACCTCGCCATAAAAGCTCTTCTCGAACGATTTGGACGGAGCAGCATTCTTATAGACGAACACATCGATCAATCACTGGCGTTGTCACCTGTTAACAGCTCCAACGACATCGCGCGGCTGCGACATTTGTATGATTCAATACAGTTCCTCACAAGCTGCCTTGAAGGTTTGGGTGTTCCACCAACTCAATACGCGATTGTCCTCAGGCGCGTCCTCATGAGATCGCTCCCCAACGACCTTGCTGTTCTGTTCAGGCAGAACATAAAGGAACAGGAGTCACCGACCGAAGCAGGTGATATGCAGACCGCTACCGGCGTCCCAGGCACAGCCGAAGTTGCTACTATCTTAAGGTTTCTTCGGATCCAAATAGAGAGCCGCGAGGAGAGTCAAGGGGTACTTCAGTGGTCTTCACCTTACCCACCACAAGAGGACCGAAGGGGAACACGCCCTTCAAGCGGCCAGCACAGTCTTCCGTCGGCTCTTGCCCTCCCGACTTCATCGGTCGCACCGGAGCCCGGGTCATGCCTACTTTGTACCGGCACCGGACGCCAATTGCAGGACTGCAATACCGACATATCTTCCGACACGAAACGAAACCGATTGAGAGCTGCAAGGTGTTGTTTCAGATGCGGCAAGGTCAACCACGTAGCCCGTAATTGCCGTACGTAGAGACGATTGGTATGCGGTACCTGCAGCGAACGCCATATCACCATCCTCTGCGACATATGGCGCGTCTCTCAAGACGAGTCTAGACCGCGCTTCTACGGTGTCAGTGAACCACGTACAGGCGAGAACCGAGGCCTTCCAAACAACGTGACCACTGCTCCCACTACCAGCACGGGAGTGTCATCGGTTTTGCTTCAAACCGCGAAGGCCTGGGCTACAGGCACCACCGACAGCGCACTCGTAAGGATTCTTCTGGACACCGGAAGCCAGCGGACATTTATAAAACGAGAGTCCTCGGAGAGGCTTCGGTGCCCAGTTCTCGGTACCGAAGAGCTTACCATCTACACATTCGGAAACACTAAATTCCCCACGCATTACCGCTGCCGCCGTGTCAAATTGACGCTACAGAGCCAATACAGCACAAGCAAGGTTACTGTGGAGGCGCTTGAAGTGTCCGAACTATGTACCGTAACGACACCGCCTCTCGACAACAATATCTTAAATTAGGTACACTCTGAAGGGCTGATTGTGGCTGACGTCGCCCCCCCTAGTTTACAGGCAGACACAGAGGTCGGTGTACTTATCGGCTCCGACGTCTACTGGAAAGTAGCAACTTTCGCCGTCTAAGTGAGCATCTGACGGCAGTACATACCATCTTTGGATGGATGGTACAAGGCCGCTATATGTACCCAACGAGTGACCGAAGTAACACCACCGACGTTTCAACAACCAGCTGTGAAACATCGCACTCCGAAATGCTACCTAATCCGTCTGAGATGTGGCAACTGGATGCTATCGGCATCTTCGACCTTCCCTCGCCGGACCCAGCAACTCACCCAGCGTTGCTTCAATTCAATGAACAGTTCGTAAAAAAGCAAAACGGCGACAGCGCGCGTGTGTATGCGGGGGTTGTGTTCAGCGAGGCATCGACGCTCTCTGACGCGTATTGTTGTCCACGGTTTTATTCTATTCCTTTGGGAAACGAGGAAAATGTAGGTTAAAGAGAAATAGCAAATTTGACGAAGGCGAACCTCGTCGAAGCGCTTCACCAGAGAGGCGTGTCAGTGCCATCCGGCTTCGCCGAAGAAAGAGCTCCTCGTTAAGCTGTACAGGCAGCACGTTTTGAACGACGATCGTTTCACATCGGGCGACTTCTCGAGCGACGAGGACGTCCGAGATACCTCCAAGGAACTCGACGACAGTTGCACGCTCCCGGGGGTGTCCGACAGCTTCACGTCGCTTTCAACGACGCCTTGCTTGCCAAGCCCCGCGACTTTGGTTTCCAGGCAGGCCCTGTTGTAGCCTCGACTCGGAGCCCGTCGAGAGCGGGAACACGCGGAGAGGACATGGCGGGCTACAGTACGGCTACCACATCGGCTGTTGGCAAGCAGCGGCGCACGTACATGGTGGTCAAGGTACTCATCGTGCTGGTGGTGATCACCGTGAACGTGCTCATCTACCTGCGAACGCCCGTCGAGCAGGGGTCGTTTAAAACGAACATCTTAATCAGTCGCTCCCGCATCGCTCCCATTAAACCAGTAACGCTACCCCGTTTGGAATTGCTAGCTTGCTTGCTAAGAGCGCGTCTCTTTGACTATGTAAAGAAAACACTAAGGATCGCTCATCTGCAAGTTCAATTTTGGATTGACTCCGAAGTTGTCTTATGCTGGATTGCCGGTGACGCAACAAGATGGCAGCAGTTCGTGCGCAACCGTGTGATCAAAATCCAGCGCCTCACCGAAGGGTTTCCTTGGACCCATTGCCCGAGCCACGATAACCCGGTAGAATGCATCCGCGTTCTGAGGGACAACGACGTGATCAGCGTTGTTTGGGGGGAGCGCGACTCCGAGAACATCAGCTCGGCTCCAAACTGCGTCGTGCGGAACGACGGAGTGAAGCGGCATTTAGAGGAGCCCGACCTGCTGCCCCCAAATAAAAGGAAGCCCAAGGTTGCCGCTAGCATTGAACCTACTGTCAATCTGTTTCCATGCCGTCTTCGTTTCACTTAAGGTTTCAGTAGAGCCAAAGGTAAACCACAAGCGTTCTGAACATGAATCCCACTGGGACGAAATGGAAGCAGACGGTGCCCAGCGGAAAGAAGCATACGACAGAGGGCAAGGAGAAGCAGACGACAGATTGCAGGGAGGAGTAGAAAACGCAGGACAGAGCGATGCAAACGAAGAGGAGGCTTTTGCACCGGACGACTGTTCCAGTCCCGTTTTACAAAAAATGCTAATGGACAAGTCAGAACAGCCGCCGCCATCTTTAGAGAAATCATTGAAAGTTTGCAAGCTTCAGTTGCCTGGATTGGAACGTGCAGTTAAGGCTGGGAGAGGAGGAGCAGATTTTAGGGTCGTGCCTTTGCCTCCCATGATGACGCCTGGAGCTGTCACAGAACAGGGTACGCCGCTCCCGTCGACCACTGCCGAGCCGGAGACGAAATCGGAGCCCCACTCCACCGCGAGGTCTTATGCAGTTTTCCCGAAACTCAACACGCCTTCGAAAGTCTGAGAGGCGATAGCGTTCAAGGTGCTTGAGCTGGATACCAAGTACTGCCGCAATATGTTAGGGTACAAGGAGGGCAAAGTCCGGAACCACAGCAACACTGTCTCGACTACAGGTCGGCGACGTGGTCATCGTAGAAGACGACAGCACACCTCGTCTGCTATGGAAACTTGGTCGGGTAACGAAGATGTTCTCCGGCAGACATGGCGTGACTTGAGCATGCGCACTACGATTCTCCAGCAGCTCGGAACTACGCCGTCCTGTTCAGCGCCTTTATGTGCTCGAGGCGGGATCCTCTCCTTCGTTTCCGCAGGGGGGGAGGATGTTGAATATTAGAAGAAGACGAGAGCATATAAGAGCAGGAGCTCGTGGGCCAGCGCACCCGGGGAATCTGTCGTTCTAAGATAAATGGATGCGAGCGGTACGGAGCGGTTCTAGTCCTTCGTCACAGTGACCCTTTTCAAAAGTCAGAGTCACCTTGTGGCAGTCCCATGAGATCCAATATTGCCGCTCTAATGGCGGTGATAGGAGATCATGCTCGGCTAAATCAAGCACCCTCGATTTCGTGAGTCGAAGGTGACGTAAGGGGACCAACACCTTTTCCCCTTTCTGCTTTATGCTTTCGAAGACGTTCGCATTTCTGGTGTGGAGAAGCTTTGTAGTGCCGCCATTAAAGCGTCGGGTTTGGCTCTGCACAGGGTGGGTAGACTGACTTTCGGGAAGGGTCTATTCCCTGCTAACTTTAGTGGGAAAATAGAGTTTCTCCGCTAGATTTAGCGGACAAATGCAATTTGTCCTTTGTCCCCTTTGTTCCCCTTCTCCAGGGATTATTATTGTCCCAAAGCTTTTTTCCCAAAACTTCAGTTCGACGTACAGCGCACTGTAGTCGAACAGACGGCCCCGAATATTACGAGGGGCTTGATAACGGTGCAATATCACTTATTAAGCAGCTAAAGTACCTATCAAAGAACACAAAAAGAAAACACCGAGGTTTTTCGGTAGGGCCAAGAAAAACACCATTTTTTGTCGTAGTAGGTAACACGTACATTAGCTATTTAAATAGGTTGTATATACCACACGGCTATAAATCCGCTCGTAAAAGTTGGTACCGTCGGTTCGACGTCAGAGCGCTGTACGTCGAACTAAGGTTTCGGGGTGTCTTATATGGGACAGAGAGTGTAAGAATACACCCTTCTTTTCTAAGAGTGCAGCCCGGTATAGCTTCATGACCCCTTTAAGTTTGATTGCCTTGCCTCAGAAAGCTGTTGCCAGCTACCATTAATTATTCAATCAATTATTCTCATCGGAAATTGTTTATGAGAGGTCATGCTCTTTCTTATATTTAGTGTACAACGCTGTCAAAGCTTCTGGCGCGGGAATGGGGTTTGATCTTGTAGATCATTCGCACGCAATCTCGCGCAAACGAAACCATATATATGAAGGCACGTGCTCGCGCCAGTAGCTTTGATAGCGTTGTACAGTATGAAATGGAGTGTAGAGTGTAGAACAATTCATTACTCCGTTAAAAGCCAAAATTTAGTTTAGGCCGTTCTCGCGTTTTTTACAACGTACTTCTGGAGACTGGTATTTATCCGGATTAGTTGCGTTCAGTTGTCCGCTGATGCTTGTCCGGAATCGTAAAACAAAGCGTGAGTCTGCGGAAGGAGAAAAGAAAAGTTACAGAAATATACAAAAAGCGCATAGGAAAATTAGTTCAATATATTAGAGGAAGGGAGGACACAGGCATAATCACTGACAAGCAACCTTGGTGGACGTTATCAACGGTGCGATAAACTCGCGGAACAACGCAACGAACTCGCATGTCACAGGGACGGATACCGTAGATCGCGATCCTAAAAAAATGACGTTCTAGCTTGATGTTTTCGAGAATCAGAATGGTATCATGGGTCATTAATCAATTCATGTCTAAAAATCACAGGGTCTTTTATGTTATCCCTAAGACGACTTGAAGGCGAAAGCCCAAGCGCCAATGTAAACCTGATAGCGAACCTCCGAAGACAGCGCGCTCTCTGAAGACGCACTTTTGGCGCCTTTTCATTGGCTCACTAGTATCGTAGCGTCGGCGGTGGTCCCGGTGATAGTGAACCTCCGAAGACAGCGGGCTCTCTAACGACGCACTATTGGCGCCGTTTCATTGACTCACTCGGATCGTGGCGTCGGCGGTGGTCCAGGTGATAGCGAACCTCCGAAAACAGCGCGCTCTCTGGCGACGTAATTTTGGCGCCGTTTCACTGGTACCTTTAATGTCGTCGACGTGTTTTCGTACCTTTCGTGTCGCCGACGTGTTTTCGCTCAAGGACTTTGAAGGTCGACTGAACGATGAAACATATAAGGCTTTCGCCTTAATAATTTTCGGCGTGTCAAACAAGCAAGACCTTCGAAGGATCGACTCGCGAGGCCGTTATTCGGCCGTTCCTATTTTGCGCTGGACTTCCATCAGCAACCCGCATTGCAGCATGCTGCGGTGGAACAGACGAAAGTGAGCACCACTATATTGCCGCGCACGGGACCGAGCAAGCAATACACGGGCACGAATTTCTAGAGGATTCGCGTTTATACATAGTTGCTTGGGACATAACTTTTATCATTTCGTCCTACTTTCGTGTTCTCGAAAGTGCCTGTTCATTCTGACCCCGAACGCTCCACGCTCGAACCTTCTGGGCCAGATTGTCGAGATGCCGACTCACATAAAGAAGGAGCTGCGCGCGACCTTGTCGAGTCAGTCTCGCTCTCACGATATCCAGCTGTCACGCCGACGCACCGTCGCTCGCTTCTGCTGCAGTCGACGCTCGCGGCTACAGCAGAGCCGCAGAAAAAATGAAGAACTCATCGAAAGCAAGTTTCGCCGGTATCGCGGCGTGATCAAAGCTTCCTTAGCACGCCGAAGTGCTGCGTCTTTGCGCCTTCGCACGCTTGGATACCGATCAAGAATCGACGCCGTGTGGATGTGGTTTGCGAGTGGAATGTGAGTCAAGCCGTATGTAAAGGCACAACTCGCCGAAAGCAAGTTTCGCCGATCTCGCGGCGTGATCAAAGCTTCCTTGGCACGCCGAAGTGCTGCGTCTCTGTGCCTTCGCACTCTTGGATACCGGTCAAGAACCGGCGCCGCGGCAAAGTTTTAAAGGTGTGTCCCGTGTTGATGTCTTTGAATCATATATCGGCCACGGAATTCTGGATCGTCCAGCTATTCCGACGACTTGCTCTCAATAAACGGGGGAAAAATGAAAGACGTTCAAATCTCTGCAACCCAAAACTAGAAACTAAAGCGCAGCTCTTCAGGAGAAGGAGGGGAGTGTACGGAGGGGAGGGTATGCCCCTCCTCCTCCTCTGTTCACTCTCCTCCTCCTCATCCCCTTCTTCTCCTCTCCCCTAAGTGTTGCCCTCTAAGACATGTTTGCGGTTGCTATTACGCACTATTAACCATGGCTATGTTCCAGCTTTACTCTAATGGATCGCATGGCAGCACAAATAGAGCAACGCTGTCGAGCAAAAAATAAAGCCGTTTACAACTCCTGTAACACCGAATCAGAGCGCAGCTCTTCAGGAGGAGGAGGGAAGTGTACTGATGGGAGTGTATACCACTCCTCCCTCCTACTCACCTCCTCATCATGCTTGCTACTCCTCCCTCCGAGCGGCGTCGGCGTAACCGTGAAGACACGTGACCCTCGTGACGTCACGTGACCCTCGTAACGTCACGTGACCTCACGAGTCACGGGACGTCACCGGGGTCACGTGACCTCACGTGGGTCACGTGGCCTCACCGGGGTCACGTGACCTCGAGGGGTCACGTGACGTCACGCGGGTCACGTACCGTCACCGGGGTCACATGAGATCATGGGGGTCACGTGACCTCGCGGTTACGCTGACGCCGACGTCGACGGCGCCGCCGCTCAAGCCGGAAACGGGCGCCTAAGAGCTGCGCTCTAAAATAGTTATCGAAGGCAAAAGTACAAAACAAAAATACGCCCCCCCCTTCCCTTTTACCGTCGCCACTGAATACTGGATCAAGCTCGTTTCTGGACCGCGAGTGCCGCAAGTTACAAATACCGCCGTCAGGGTATAGTAAAGTGCTGCTCCAAAGGCACATACGGCTTAATTCACATTGCACTCGCAAAACACATCCACACGGCGTCAAATCTTGATCGGTTTTCAAGCGTGCGAAGGCGCAGAGACGTAGCACTTCGGCCTGCCAAGGAAGCTTTGATCACGTCGCGAGACTGGTGAAACTTGCTTTTGACGAGTTGTGTCTTTTTCCTGTGGCACTGCGCTTTAATTTCCACATGTACTAAACGGCAAGTATCACCGCTTGCACAAGGTTTTAACTAACTTCTTCGGCGAATGACGACGAACGAGTAGAGAACGTGTCTTCAGCATGCTGCCGCCAGCCTCTACAGCGCTAGCGAAAACGCAATTTCGCTGCTTGCAAGATGACCGTCTGGTGTCCGCACCCGCGCTGCAGCGACCAACTGGGGAAGCACGATCCGGCAATTGTCATAGAGATCAGTGGCCCAGATACAACCAGGTAGAGGGCTTAATACCCAATTCACACGGTAGCGTAAAGGTACCTTTAGCTTAGGTCCCTTAGCTGAAGGAACCTGTAGTAAACGGCGTTCTTGATCACACGATAAATAAACGGAGCACTTTAGGTTGATGTCGATTGCATTCCAGCTTAACCGCGAGAGGAGCACGTGATGAACAATTATTCATCGAAATCGGTTTGACGCGCAGTTTTTTTTACTATTATTGTGTGTGAAATATCACATTTAAAACATAAATATTATTTCTGTCTGCTTTTGCGGCACTTTACCTTTTTCTCTAAGTCTAAAGCACGAAATACATGTACGACGAAACCGTCCGATCCGACGTGCGGACTGCCGGAATGACCTTGGGGGGGCGAGGGTTTTCGTAGCACCGGAGAGCGTTGAAAACCCTCGCCTCCGACCGTCGTATTGCGTGATCGGACGTCGGATCGGACGGTTTCGTTGTACGTGTGTTTCGCGCTTAAGGGCGCACCTAAATGAATCTTGCTTTAAAACGTCCGACCTGTATGGCCACACTGGCCCTAAATCATCTGCGTTTACGAGTTTGCATTGCAAGGTGGGCGACCTTTTTATGTTTAGCAGCTCCATTTTCTTGCAAAGTTCTCACTGAAGTAGCTAAACAGTGCCCGGCAGAAACGAGCCACGACGGAGTCTCACGGTTACGTGGCCAGTCACGCGATCTAAAGGGATGGACGACGACGAAGATAAAGGGTCCTGGGCGGGAGAGTCGGGCGACTTGTCTACAACTTCGAAAAAGAGCTCGCAGTGGTCCATCGCGTTCGGGTTCGTAGAAGACATTGTTTTCCACGTGCCGCCGCTGCTACCTACTATGCGTTCATCGTTAATGTATTATTCCATCACATTTGTGTTAACAATCATTTCATGATTTGATACTTATATATATTCAATTTGTTATAATGCATTAAACAAGATAGATTTATACATCTGTGATATTATTTTGAGTTCGTGGGTCCGAGGCTACTCCCTGTAGCTGTTAAGGGAGCTCGGCGAGCTCCGTTTAACACAGGACCTCTCTTAGCGAAAGGGACTTTTATGCGCCGTGCGATCACGATCTCCAGCTCCCTTTACTACAGGTACATGTACCTGTGCTAAAGGTACCTTTACGCTGCCGTGTGATTTGGGTGTTAGAGTGATAAACTGGCAGCTGGAAGTGACTCCGAAAAGGCCGCCACCATGTTGCACATTTGTGATCACTGGACAGATGACCTTATAGACCTTTTCGGCTTCCGTCGCATGGGCGCTGCCATCTTGAAATCACGTGACACGGCAGCCATCAGGTGGCTTCAACTCGTCGCTCCACTCTCCCCGCCGCGCTTTGGCGAAGGCGCGGCATTCGCGTTTTTCGTCGCGTTTCACCGCGTTTTTCGCCTCATTGTAAATTGCCGCCCGATGTTTACATTTGAAACTTTATTGCATGCCATCATTATGTGCACGACTACATGTGCAGTTAATTTTGTAACCGATTTTGTCGATTTTCACCGTCGGCGTACCGGATACGCGTGAGGAGGGAGGAGATACAGAAATCAGCGTCAGACCTGGCGCATATTGAGCCCAATTATTTATGACAACTTAAATTTAGGCTGTTATAGTGGCGGAATATTCGAAATAAGTATAGTGCAATGTATATGTATAATCGCGCATTTAGAATCTTAAAGAATGTGACCAAACAACTACGCAGCATATTAAGCTATGTGTGTTTTCTGAAAACCTCCGGCCTTGCCTTCATAACAAATTTAAATAGTTGTTTTTGATTATATAGGACATATAAGATATACAGGTGACGAACGTTTAATTCACATTTTATCTGATGCTTGGGGTAATGGTAACGTCCACATCGGGCGATTTGTTTGTGCACGACATAACACCTAAATCTGTTAGACGGTCTTAAATCGTTTTTGCAAAGTTTGCTTGATTTGTTTATTTATGAATTTAGAGAAACTGTACGCTATGCTCGATCACATATCTGCAGTCATTAAAGGGTTTTAATATTTTGATTCAAAATTTAATTAATTAATTTTATTTATTTTAAATACAAAGACCCCTGTGAGATAATCTGTCACAGGCAGCTTGAGAGTGCCTAGGGCTCGCATTATGTGATGCCGAAAAGAAGCCATCTACATGGAAATCACCCAAGTTCAGGGTTGTTGATTTTAAATCGTATCAGTCTGCGTGGAGATCTGCCATGAAGGTTCATAAAGTCGTGCCTAGCATTCGACTTCAACCAAACGTACGCGAGATCACTTATCTCGTTTCCTTAATTTTATTTTGGCAAAGTTTGTACAGAGACAAAATTTCAGATTTCAATCGATGGGCCTGACTTATCTCATGTGCCAAGCACGTCGTAATCAAATGTCAGTAAAACAAATTGTTCATTTTCTAACGCCAACGTTGTTAAATGCTGTTAATAAGTACTTTAGCAAGGTCAATAGCTAAAGGAACTTCCCACCCGTCCTAAGACGCGGACCATCGAAATATATCTTGAGTACTTAATTTTTTTAAAGAAAACAGCTCGAGACAATTTCACTTATCTCTTAGAATATCTGCGTATTATAGGAGACATTTCGAGTTTCTAAAGTTCACAGAAAGTTGGTGTCCGCGAAAATCACTCAGTGAACTTGCGACTTCGTGTGTTTTTCGCGATTTAGAAGGTTTTTAATCAGTTTGTGGACCTGCATTTTTACCATATATCTACTCATTAGTCTCATCATTAGTTTTTTTCTTTTGGAAACTGGGGTCAGTGGGTCAGGCCGTAGACGATGGAACCCTCCTTGTGCATCGTAGTCGTTACACCGCCGAACCTGACCGACATTAGCGACGAACATGACCAGATGCATCGTAAAGCATTCGTAAAAAAAGTCCGCGAATATGACTCGAAACTACTTCGTGGTTCTCGAATTGGTTCAGTACCACAGTTTTATTAGTTGTGCGATATAACGGGCACATTTTTATGGCGAAATTAGGCGAGAATGACATAACACACCAACACAGCCGAGAGCGCGCTGAAACCGAAACCAACCAAATTGAAGCCACCCAATGGCGCCGAATGCGTCAGCGCCCTCTGTCCGCCGGTCGAGTAACTACAGAGATGAAAAGGTCTATAGTTTTACGTCTAGATTTTAATGAAATACCGCGCACAAATAATTGTTTATTCATCTTTAATAACAGTACCGACGAGAAAAGTTATGTTCCGTTCGGTTTAAGTCCAAAATGTGGTTTTACGACCAAAGCTGAGGCAGCTTCACAATGGCCCCGCTAGATGTCGACAGCCGCGGTGCTGTATTTTGGGTTTTTATCGGAGCTAGACACTGATCTCTCGGGCTAACAGTATTCGAAAAATAGTTTATGACGTTTTTTTTCAGCTATCGCAATAAAATCTTGGCTCAGTTTTGCGTAAAAGCCTCAGGTTTTGGTACGGTCAAGTGTCTAGTGGTCAAAATTCTACAACATGGCGGCAGCCAAGAGGGGGTCACTTTTGCCTGGTGAACGGGGTACCAGTTTAACGCTGTAAGCCCCTTTGCCTGGTTGCCCAGATAGTGCGTCTTAGAGTCACTGTATGGGTTCCCAGAGTAACAATACTCCGAAGGTTCTTTTTAGAACCGCGGTGCGGCGTTGAAACCGAAACCATGGCGCCGCCATCTGGGGTTTACGCGTCGACGGGGGTATGAAGGCAATAGTGACCTGCATTCGAACGTGCCGAAAGAGCTTTATTGAAACTGATCGATGGGCTACACAAAAGCTTCTGTGGTGCTGTGAGTAGCTTCCGCACATAATTAACATTGCATTACATAATCTGCTCTCTGACCCTTTTTTGCTTTGTTGCGATGGCATGTCCAGCGCCAAGAATCGTAGGGACTGCGCTCTGTTTGAGGAGCTTTCTGCCATCGGCTCTGTGTGTTTCGAATTGAGACTCTTCCAAGTGATCCTAGAAGTCATTGTAATAAAAAGACTCAGCATGCTGAAGCAATCTGAACGGAAAACTCTGCGATCTAAGTGCTATTCAGAACCATTTCACGAAACTACGAAAGTAGCGAGAATATAAACTGCATCAAAGCAATTTTTTCCAGAGTCACAAGGACCCCCTTTCACTCGGTACGTCACTAAAAGAGGCAACCGCATGCACGCGACTTTCGATGGATTAGCTAAGTTTGCTGCACATCTAAAATTGAGCGACGCGATATGCGACAGCGAGAGATGTGACCAAACTCCGGCTTAAGCATAGCCCGTCGCTTAACAAATCGCAAGAGCGACGCTCGTGAGAAACCGAACACAGTTGACGCCTGTTCGACTGCGATGCAACGAGCGATACGCGGAATGGACCAGCTGTAATCGGCACTCGCCGCACAAAGCTGTT
>JABSTQ010002212.1:0-33058 GCA_013358835.2 Ixodes persulcatus | reverse complement strand
CTTATTTAGATACACATACGTCGGCCACAAAAAAGCACATCACAGGGGAAGTGAGGTGTAGAGGGGGAGGGCGGTATCCTAACCAAATACTTTACTAGGGCAATATAGGACGCTCCCAGAGAATACATCCAAAAAAGCATTAGGAATTCCACTTTGTGAAGGTGGAAGACCAGCAAAGCTGTTTAGCACACGACAAAGACGTGACACAGACGTGTGAATAAAGGTACGAGCATATTTATATTCTTGGTCGGTGGTCATCGTGACGAAAGGTACACACACACATGTCGAGGACTATTGCCGCCCCGAGGAACAGGAGAAAACCAGACACCCGCAAGGGGTCGCAATCCGATGGAAGGAAAGGAAACTAGGCACGCACGCGCTTGGAACGACCACAAATAAAGGGCGGTGCGAGCGTAGACATAACATTTTCGTTGACGCAAACAAAAAAATTACAGAACCCTAGCCGTGAACAGCTTCGCTGTAAAAGACGACGACGAAGAACCGCGGAAACACGCGTGACGGCGGAAGCTGTACCGTCTTCGCAACCGCGAACCCGCCAAACGCACTGCATTCCGAGCCGTCGCCTGGTCACGTGATCTAGCGGCGAGAGGAGGGGGTGAGGGCCGTCGTTTTGTTTAATTAAAATGAGGAGAGTATCCTGTATTCCCCTAGTAAAGTATTTGCTCTAACATCGTGTCACAGCCATGCCGCACCAGATGTTTTACATTATTTGAAGGGGGATCGGTGGCCGAGTGCGTTAGCGCATCACAGCTCTGAGATCGCGTAGCGAAAGCTCCCGCTGCAGAATCCAGGAATCCTGGGTTCAGTACACACCCCTGCACGTTTCGATCTGGAAGAGCATCATACTGGCGTTCGTCCATGTATCCCTATAAATTGCGGAAATATTCTTTTTAAGTGAATAGAACGAATCGCCGTGGGTATACAGTGCTGTCGCGTTAATATGGACGCCTCCGTTCCCCCAAAAATCGTCCATAATGCGAGTTGTCTATATTAACGAGACAAAAATGCATGTATTTTTCTAGTTTGTCCCCAAAACTGGTGTCCATATAGCGGGGTATCCATATTAACGGGGTTCATATTAACGAGACATGACTGTACTCCGTTTTACTTTAAGTCTGACTGTGCATCGTCAGGGCGCTCCTTCGAGTGTTTTAGTCGATCGTTTAGTCACACCCTCTACGCTATCCGCATTCCTCGAAGACCTCCGCTCTACGTAGGTCAGCGGAACCACGATTTCAGGGTTAGTGCCACGTTTTGCCTTCTCACTTTCTTTTCTTTATTAACGTCGCAATCTTAATAGAGTGTTCTTTTTTTATAGAATGAAGCGCTGCTCGTTGCTTTTTTAAGGGCAAATGATTATTATGTTTGTAGTTAAATACAACTGACGGTCAAGCTGACTAAGCCGATCTGAAATGAGTCAGGCTTCAAAACCACACACAAAGAAGCTTCAAAATAAATGGCAACATTCCCAGCTCTTCTGCTGCGTCTTTGAGATTGGATCTCGTTTTCCGCTTTCTCAATGTTCACCGAAATTAAAACGCCGCGGAAATCTCTCGGATCCGCTTGATTGCTTGCTTCCTAGGTTTTTTCTGTCCTCGTCAAAAGCGGCCGAGACAGAAAACCGCACCCTTCGGTCACAGCGCAGATTGCGAAGTTTTATTTTATTTTTTCGTGGCCTTATTTAGCGTGTCCGTCATAAATCGCTACCTTCTGCAGTCCTCGGACTGTTTGGTCGCGGCTACTTCTCGCAACAGCAAGATATAATCATGTTGTATTACACCTGAGACTGCGGTGGATGAAAACGGAAGAACTTTCAGTAGAAGGAACAGACACAGAGAACGTCTCAACTCAGCTGAGTTGAGCTGAGTTTGAGACGCTCTCTGTGTCTGTTCCTTCTACAAAAAGTTCTTCCGTTTTCATCCACCGCAGTCTCAGGTGTAATACAACATGATTAGCTACCACCAGCTCGCCTGCACTCTCACCGTCTTTTCAGCAAGATATAGTCCGCAGAGAACTGCGATCGCGAAGCGGACAGACGCGGCGTCGTGGCCATTTTGAATGGCGCGTCCCTCGCTCGTTTTTCCTAGTCTCGCCAAGACTCGTTCTCGGGAGATCCACGCTAGGGCAACGCGTTACGCGTGTCACCTTTCTCACAATTTTCGTCAAATAGCGCACCTCGGCTTGCTTCGGCAGCTCCGCTAATTCTCCGCTAGCATCGCACATGCGCAATCGTGTCATCGACCTGGCGTATATACCTTTTATGTTTATCCTCGTTCCTAGCCACGTAGTTTATGCATCCGGTATGTGCAACGAAAAAAAAAAACGACATTACAACCTGCACCAAGTTAAAATAATATATAGAAGAGGCAAAACGAAAAGGATTGTCAGTCGCATAAAATCCCGAATAACTTCCAGTTGCGTGGCGAGGGCAAAACTATGCTTTCTCCCACACCGGAAGTTCCACAATTCAAGATGGCGACGACTACAGAGAAAAGGCCTATGGCATAGCAGGAGTGACAAAGCTATATTTCAAAAACACTCTACATTCTTTGCTATCACCGGTGGAATCATCCACGAAAAAAGAAAATATCGATCGTTGTGCATTCATTAGCAAATGCACAAAGGCTATGAGTGTCGTGATAATGCGCGTTTGAAGCCGCTTAATTTGCTCCACGGTGCCTGCGGTCAGGCTTAGACTGAAACGGACTACAGTATCAATATGTTCTATAAGCAATTTGAAAAGAAGAGGTGGTGCCATTTATCAATAGGCGCGTCAAACACGACCCTCGTCTCATCTCAATCATTCGCGTCGACGTCCACCGTGGTGTGTTGGGATTAATTTTCTCAGAGGGGAGCTACGCCTTAAAATTGCAAAAGGTAAAATGCTTCACTAAAACACAACGCTGGTAAAAATGTGAGAATGTTACGTCCAGGCGGCAATTTTTCCGACCGATTTTAGTGGAACCCAATAGAGGTCTTACGCCCTGTATATTGGGTTTTGTGTTTTTAGCAAATTGAAATAAATCCCTGTCATTAGCCTCCTAGACGTATTTTATTTATGAAAACTGGAGAAAAGAAAATATAAAAAGCCACAAATTTAATCTCTCATTCCAAAACAAAAACCGTAGCTTCGCGTGGGAAAACCAACATCTGTCTCTATGTTTTCTTTGTGTCGACCCAGGGCACTGCCCTCAACGAATGTTCCACGAGAGTTCTTCTAGATTTAAAACGACACACATTATCTCGTTGTTGTTTTCCTTTAGATGTCGGGCCGTTTTCTCAGTATTCGGGTATCGTGCATGTTTCTTGGAGGTCGAGCAATTCCTTGACCTTGTCTTGTTTTCTTCAAAAGAGGCCCCCATTTAAATACTATTTATTGGCGACACGAAAAGTTGACACCAAAAAACAACAAAAAAACAAAATCTGTGAAACAAAATAACTGCCCCCCCCCAAAAAAAAAAAAAAAAAAAAACTACCAGCATTTGAGGAAACTTCAGCCCCAGAAACGGAGAATCCTGCGCATATTGTGCTTTTTTGAAGAATCAATATTAGGCACTCTACTCCGTGCACCCTTAAGCTCAGATTACAGCCAAAACAAGAAGCTCGAGATAGCACGCACTCCTGGCTTTGAGACATGCATTTCTAGCGCGAGTGCCCTTTTTGCAGAAGAACCTTTCAAAGCAGCGACCTCGAACTCTCGTGGCTGTTACATTGGCTGCACTCTCAGCTTAAGGGTGTACAGAGTATAGACGCATTGCAGCGGTTGTGTATGGGCGCCGAAATACCCGACCTTCACTTTTTGTTCCCTCTTATTGCGTTGACTTCGCTTGATCATTTTCCTCGCAGGGCAGGTCAATGCCATTTTAAAATCTACCGTGTCCTTCTTCCCAGCATTGTCCTTTGTAGAGGCTCGTCAACGCCCGCCTTAGTGACTCGTCATCCGGCCAAGACAAGAGAAGGTCAGCAAAGGCTGCTGTAATCTGTTGCGTGTGCAAAGCGTCTATAGAAGGAGTTACGCTCAGTACTGGGTCAGCCAAAAATGTTGCTGAAGAAATATAGGCATGTCTGTGTTCTTTCCATTCGGACCGGTCTGGTTGCCGGAGAGGACCTGCAAGGCAGCTAAGAAATGTTTTGCTGACAAATCCTCAGCACACAAGTATTTAAGATCCTCTTCACGCTTCAGTCTTGTGGGTTTGTGGCTTGACCTCTACCAGTCAAAGGAATCGCTGCTCTTTGGCTCTGACATCACCTCAAAATAGTTCACAAGTATAAAGTCCAGAAAAGGTAAATGCTCTTATCATGTTTCTCAATGCATTGCCATACCCGATTTCCTCGAGTACTTTTTTTGAAGGCTACATGTATGCAGGAATCTATGTTGCAGTACAATCCCGACATTCGGGAATTTGCCGGTTGAGATCATCAACTAAACCATCGCTGTAACGATCCGTGTTTGTTTCTGTCTGTACCCATGTAGCACAGTGCTTTGGACCAAAATGCTTAATACTTTCTTGAGAAGGGCATTAAAAAGTCTATGGAGGCGAAGGTAGAGCCGAACGTCACCCTTTTTGGTCAAAGTCTGGGTATATCGGCACTAGTTCGGCAAACAAGGGCCAACGTTATGCTTGCCAAATAGGCGCCACAGATAGGCTTTACTTCTGGTTTTACGATATTCATGTTAAGAAGTAACATTTCAAGTGAATTGTCCTCGCAAATAAAGATTATACTCTATTTTATTCGTTTTTTCGGTTTTCATAAGAACAAATAACATTTCATGTTGTTCTTTAGGCCAACAAATGCGAGAACAAATACCATTTAGTGGTATTTGTTGTCGCCAATATATGATTTTTTCCGAGTTGTGGCTGCTACAAAAATTAGTGTGAGAAGGTGGTTGAGATTAAATGATGATAGGCTGTGAAACATTACAAGACGATGAAGTTTAGCTCTTTCATTCAGTGGGCGAAGCCCTAGATTTATGTATTACAGTTATCCTTGACATCCGTTAGTGGCATGAAATAAATCGAAACGCTTTATATTGAGCCGAGTCAAGCTTGTTAATGAGCTATAAAGTATTTTTTAATTGTGTCTATTCTCAGAAGTGTACATTATTCGATGTAGAACAACACGCTCTCTGGAAGCATTTTTTTTTTCTTTTGTTTACTTTGGTCTTTATTAAAGACTCGATGGACTCTACGAACTCTGTCGCGGTACCGCAGAAAGATACATCAGTTTTGTTTTCATTAGGGTACACATTGCGACACAGTTAGCGCGAACACGACATCGGCGCATTTTCGAATTTTACTTCTAAAAAGTATTAGCGAGCACAAACTTTTACCGCTTACTTTATAGAACTAAATGAGCTCTTTCCGTAGCAATAATAATATGGATGACATCCCTTGGTTTCAAAGAAAAAAACTGGAAAAACCGGCGATCGCTTGTTCGCGCTAACAGTGTCGCGCTCTGTACAAGTAACCTCCTCGGACTTCATTTTTCCCGATAAAAACAGTTAGCTTCATTTTCAAGCAGTTTTGTACATTCTTGCTGCGCATAGTTTATATATAACAAGAGAAAATAATATGCATTTTGCTTTTTGGATTGCGTTTATTGACGCACCTTGAAACCTCCCAGAGTTTCAACTTAAAGTAGGTGAACACACCTAAATAACCTATCAGACGACCTTTCGATAATTCCCAGTAATTTTCGATAGTATATTATCAATACTGTTTATAGTATGATGCCAATAGTTTTTTATTGGTTCACAATGATATAGTTCATTATAAACAGAATCGACAGCTTTTAGGTTTTTCAATGGTGTTGATATATGTTCTTGAAAATTACATGAAGGTTTTTTTCATTTCAATTGCATTTTATGAGTACAGCGAAATTCATTTGGTTTACACTTGACGCTGGTCGCCACCTGGCTAAATTACTACTGATGGGTTTACCACAGTTGACAATCCATATCCCTATTGGAATATGGATTGCCAACTATAGCGCGCAAACATTCGTTCTTGATTTCGTCTTTGCTCTGCAAAGTCGAAATCAAGTCACTCAATAGCCGACTATTTATACTAGTAGCGATGATCAATAATTATTAGTATTATCGATAGCGTTCTCAGTACCGATAAGTAAATTTCCACTATCGACAGTATCTGTCGTACAATCGATGGTTTCGCACCATTAGGTTTAAACGATACTGTGTGAATGGGCTTTTGTGCAATTGTCTGAGAAGGTTTCCCGCACTTTTTTTAAATTTAGTTTATTGAGGTTTCGAAGAGAGAAATGAAAAGAGCACATCTTTAAATCCCAAAATATCAGTGACGAGTAACAAAACTTTACTTCGGTGATGCACTACGGGTGGCGTATTTTGGCACAATTAACCAAACTCAAATACGGCCAATCACATTTTGTACTCTAGTTAATCCGCGCGGAGATAGTACCAGGAGTCTACGATCGAGCAGCCGTGCATACTGCTGTTCCGACAGAAACTGTATAACGTTAATCAGCTTGTATCTAAACCCGGGATCAAAACAACACATCATTGCACCAAGCGCGCAAACATTGAGCCGCACAGGTGGTTTACGCGTATCGTGAGCCCAGGAAGAACGCCGAGTTACCGCACGCGAGCCTGCGCAGACGCGCACTGCACCTGTAGCTTCCTAACTCACCCGTTTTCGTTAGACAAAGTAGAAAAGTGTCTTCACGGCTTACCTCTAGCCTTCAGCAGATGAAAGCTTGAGGGCACCCTCGCCGCGCGATAGCACTCCTCCGATATCACTGCCTTTTGACGCCCAACTCACACTCCCAGCACGCACTGATGCGTCAAAGACCCCACCAACGCGGCACGCACAACACACGCCACTTTCCCTCCTGCGCACACACACTTAGTGCACCAGCTAGAACATTAGACGCAGCGAAGAATCTCTGGGATGGGCGACTGTTTTCTACTCGCAGCGTGAAATTCTCCGAAGCAAACGCAGGGACGCGATGTCGGCGGCAGTCTCCGAAGGCGCCCCAACGACCCAGCAGTCTGCGGCGTGTGTGCGAGCCCCGGGCTCGAACTGGGATCCGCGCCACTGTTTATTGGAGAGATGGAGAGAAGGAAAAAGGGGGAGGGGGTGGCAGCGGAAATGGAAGCACGCGCGCACGCGCAGTTGGCAACCGCCGCTGCGCGCGCTGTGGCTCCTCCGCGCCTCCGGAGAGAAGCTGGAGGATTAAGGGATTGGTTGGCGACGGATCGCGGGTTGAGAGCCCGGTCATCTTTACCCAGTTTGGCATTTTCTTCGATCGAAGGGAAAAGGTGCGATGGCGAATCGAAGGTGACGGATTGAGCGCGATTTCGCCTTTAAAGTTTTCATGGAAAATTGTGATATATCGGAAGCTAACTCAGATTTCGTGTGCGTTTCTGGTTTGAAATCGTTCGTTTGAAAGTGGGAAGGGAACTAAAGGTGGAGGGTTTTCAACACCACATAGAGGCTAGACCGGAGAGCTCACACTGAGGATTAAGTCCTGGAAGATGGGCATTTTCTTGGGCCAATTATCTTTTGTTTATCCAATTATCTTTCGCCGTGGTAGCGCCGCAACAAAATCGCAGGCTAGCGGTCGTACTGCACTGGCAAAAGTTCTCATATACAGTGGGTAACAGGGTAGTCATATCCTGACATGCTAAGCTGCTGCTGTATAAACAACTATCGATTAATGTGTTTTTGTTTTGAGTAGAGGCCAATAAGCAAAGATCGATGTTGAATGGTATCCATCACTCCAAGAAGAAACATCTGCTTTGAATTAGGATCTTTCAGTGTCCATTTTGGCCGTCTTTTTTGTATGTATGCAATAAAAGTGTCTACAAATGACATCGAAACGGTGCGCAAGATGAAGATATGCATAAAATCCACCAGCGAGGCCAAGCATGCACGAAACCTATGGTTAGGTAGCGTGGTAGCACCCAAACGTCCATTCTGTTTTACAGAATATTGTTATTATCTTCGTCTGTTAACGTCAGGTGTGCGTGCTTTCCTATCTTTTTTATGTTACTGCTTTTGTGTTTCCCCAGACTGTGGCGAGAGACTTCTTGAAGTCTCATATAATTTTGAGAGAAGCCTATATGGCGTTGCCTGAACTGGCGGTATACACAAGTTTATTTCTGGCGGTGGCTCGATCGTACAGATACACAAAAAAAGTGAAAAAAAAAGTTTTATGCTTTTTGTTTGTTGGATGGAATAGGGCGCAAGCAGAACGGTGCAGTTAAAATCAAAGGTTTCCGAGTAGAATCATTGCTGCCTCCCTTTCTTTGTCCTTAGGAGACCTCCGACTCCCAACCGAGGTGCTGCCGCATGAAAGGTTTGCTGTTCTTCTGTTGATGTTTGTGTGAGGGTGCAAAAGATTGTTTGGATCAAAGTCATTTCTTGAAATATAAATAATAAAAATTAGGCATTTATATGTATGTCGGTTTAGTAAACGCGCGTCGTAAATTTTATTAACTGGTTAAATAAACGCGGAAGACTGAGATATATCGACTCTTTTTCAAATAATATTTTCCTACTTTTATCTGCCGTTAGTTTCATTCACTAGAATTAAAAACTTTTATGTGTTTTTCGAGCTCAAAAATCAGGCATAATTTAAAAAAATACATGTTACTGCTCTCTAGGCAACAGTTACTGTAAGCCTTTTGTTTTGTCTGCATTCATCCTTACTGTGAGCTGCATTGCCGTGTCTCATCATTCGGTGTCTTGCCGTTTTATGGGAATTATAGTTTATAAAACATTAATCTCTCCGATTGATATTTACACCATTAAAAAAGTTTGCTTAAAAACAAGCCCATCCTTCTCGAGGCATCATTATACACATACCTTTTTTCTCACACAATAGACTTCAATAACTGTAGACACTACTAATTGGTCTGTGTAGACTTCTCTCGCCTAATACTTTTGTATGGATATCATTCAAGCTAATAAAATGTTCCCTCTACAAAACGTGACTACAGTCGCAATGCCTACATTTCAAAGCTGTTCCGCGATGTCCGATCGCTTCCTTTGTAATAAACTTTGTTCCTAGCCGGTTTGTGTTTTATAGATGACTTTATAGATAAGCAAACATGTCAGTGACCATATAAACCTGTCTTTATGACAGGTTATCGATGCGTGATGCCTTCATAGCAGCGCTATACCGAGGCGCTCGAACCAACCTCGTCGTGTCCATCCGTGACATCACGGGAGAAGCACCCCGGTCTTGACCCTTGGTGAAGTGAGCTGTACCAATAGTGCGAAGAAGGTAGCAGACGTGGAGAGGCCGAGTTTTCCTTTACAGATTTCTATCTGCCCTTTCTGTCTGCTTCATTGGCCGCGCGTATCACTAACTGCCAATCACGTGATGCGCGTGTTGTCAAGGGTGTAAGGATTTCTGAGGTCTCCCTTCCCCGATGGCTGCGATAACGGCCGCGGGTCGGAGCGCTCTGCCTCCTTCGCCATGAGCTCCGACCTGTTCGTGAAGCGGAGGGTCCCCTGTCCTGGAGGGTGTTCCTCTCGCTCCCTCACGGGGGTACGTATTCCCTTCCCCCGCTTGGATACGGATCACTGCTGACAGGCGAGGTTGTTTCGCCTCTTGTTTTCCCGCTTTCAGGAGAGGGACTCGTCCAGTGACCGCTAAAGAGATAGAACGCGTATCGGCGACTTCTCCGATGATTCCCCGATCTTGGCTCACTGGAACCCCACGCCTGGCAGGTGAAGACCTGTTCTTACCTTGCCGGCACGGGGGGCATTTTGGATGGGGACATAGTAGTTGGTATAGCAAGGTGTTTTAATAAACGCTCTTGGGCTATGTCGTTACACTAGTACGTGTGTCTTCTCTTCCACTATATTCGAGAGAGTAAGAGAAGGTATACGATCACTGGCACCGAAGGAGGTATCTATCGAACCGACCCTCGGTAATTTAACCCTCAACGTCGTCTATATTGACGCGGAGGTGTGGGAACCGCGCTACTCGGTTTGACGTCTCCTTTGAGATCGCCGCCAGTGTTGAGATAACCCTTTGGTTATTCTATCGGCACCTCTGTTAGAAGCTAGCAAATCCCACAAGGGGTATAACAACCGGTAGATTTTTGGGTGGTATTATTAGTTCGAGTGATGCCTAGGGCGGTTTCGACCCTTAGTCTTTTAGTGCCTGGGGTGGGTGGTGCTCTTAGTTCAGGTAGTGCCTAGGTCAGGGTTTTGTATGGAAACCAATTACGCCACCTCATTGTATCTTTCCGGCCCTGTTCGCGCCTCCCTTCAGCAGCACCTGGATAGAAAGCCTTTACGCTGAATTTCCTGGGTCACCAAGAGAAGAGAAGTAGGCTTTCGTGTCCTTTCCACTCCTCCTTGTACCGCGCGCTCTTTCTACACCACATGTTTCTGCTCCTCTCTTTCTTACCGTTTTCACCCTTCTCAGCTCCGCGCGCTTTCTCACACCACTTGCTTATGCTCCACCGTTCCTGCGTGCTGCGTCCGTAGCTCAGTCAGCAGCGCATTCGGCTTTCACGACGGTGACCGCGGTTCATTCCCTGGTACCGGTTGCCGTTTATTTTAAAATTGCTTAGCGATTTCGGACTGAACAACCTACAGATATCGTGAGTATGCAGCTTCTAACGTTAGCTGGCCCAATAAAACTACCGCTTTAATGTCGCTTTAAACGCGCGACACACGCGTGTCGTTTCGTCCTTGCCATGCCTCAGCGAGTCAAATTCAAACGACCACATGATGTGTGCTGCGATCTAGAGCGGCAGCTGTCGTGTTGTCGAAAGATGTGCTTTCTGAGGTTTACTTTCAGTCGACAAGGGGGACATGACGGTTTTGGTGCTCACGCGCGTTAGTCGGGGTCCTGCGCCCTTTGCTCTTCTCGGGCCGCTGTAGTACTACTTTGACCTGTCGCACTGACACTTGGGGGAAAAAACTCGGCGAGGAATCCTGCGGACGTCATTGGCTGGAGCGGCCCAATTACTGCGGTCGATTCCCTCGCCGTAGTTTCTGCCAGTTGCTCGGGTTAGAGCCCCCGCTCAGCGCTGCGCGCTTGCCATTCCCGAGCCTGGGATAGCGAGCGAACCTCGCGTGATCTGGCTGCGTCTGTGAAAGAAAACTGAGAGATCGCCGCCCGGGGCCGCGGCGTATTTTCTGAAGACGCGACGGCGAACCCTGCAAAACCCCTTTAACGTAGTTGTTTCAACACCTCCTCTTGATTAAAAAACCTCACGTCTGGTTGGCACAGTTGCGTTGACTGCGCCGAGTATGCTGGGATCTCTTGTAGCCACTGGTACACTAGCGCCATACATAAGGTAACCTGACACACTTTCGACCTGCGTATATATTTATATAACTCTTTAACCCTAACATTTAACCGTGGGATCGGAGTGATTCTGAAGATAAAACAAGCGGAGCTTCCACAAACATGGCGTGTATATTGCACCTCAGAAATGCTGCAAAACTACACTCTCCCCGTCACCATCGCATCTCGCATATCCAGTATTTCTTAAATAAAAAAATGACTCAGTGAGGACCTTTTGAGCGCCACTAAAGAAGACCACCCTAGCTTAGAGATCGACACAGGCCAAAACTGGTGTTCACTCAGGGAGAACACGCGTAGCAGCAGGGGTTTCCCCAGGAATTGAAATCAGGGGGGTGTCTAAATTTTTTTTGGGGGGTTAAAGGGGGGGGGGGGGGGGGGGGGCATTGCGAATAAAGGAGTCGTTGTGAATTAAGGGGGTGCCTTCAGAAAAATGAGGGGGGGTCTAAACCCCACCTAGGGGGGGTCTGGGGAAATCCCTGCGTAGCAGCCAAGTCCAATGTGGGCGGTAGCGCTCTTTAGGGACTCAGAACCGTCCCCATGTTTTCGAATCTTGGTGGTGTAGGTTGTGCGGGCCGAGGGGCGGCGGGGGGGGGGGGGGGGGGTCTGTGACATTTTTTATTCAATGAAATTTTCCAGCGCATAGAAGGCATTATTGCAGGGGCGAGTAATACCGAAAAGGAAGCTTCAGCATTTGCAGCACAATATATACATTCCCGTAAAGCGTTCTAGTCCTTGACCGTCCAGAAAAAAAACAATTTTCGCAGAGCTCCGTTTTGGTACAGTATTCGGGTATCTTGTGCACACGATCATTCCGTTTGGCAACACATTTTGGTATTAAGAAGTATGCTGAGATATTAATACCAGTAGCTTCATGATAAATGCTGTAAAAATTACAAGCGTAAATTATTTCGCTGAAGATCCACTGACTTCCAACCTAGTGATTGTTTCTGGTTAGATTCATTTGAAAAACGGTTGTACTGGCCCAAGACGAAGCGTGCAGCCCGATATTTTACATTCTCCAAGCCATCAATGCGATTTGTTGTTGGAATGGTCCCACACAGAGCATGCATGATCTAGAACTGGCCGTACATAGGAAAGATATGCTAGTTATTTTATTTTTGCTTAGAGTTTTTCAGGTTTCTTTGGACAAAGCCAAGTGCGCGACCCGACCTCAAAATGACATCAATCTGCGAACCCCACGTGCAGTCGGATGACAAAATGACTCCGAGGTATTTTACTTTATTCTCATTCGTTACGAACTCATTATTTAAATAATACTCTGTCCCAACTTTATTTTCCTTTCGTGTGAATCTGACATGAATATATTTCTTTACGTTAACTTGCATCTCCCATTCACTGCACCAGTGCTCTATTCGATCTGGGTCAGCCTGCAGTTGTCTGGAACCCATCCCCGTTCATAATACATGTGTATACAGCGAAATCATCTGCAAATAATCTACACTCAAGGTGGGCAAGGCAGCAGCCGAACGATGAAGCCACGGCTCAATTTCTTCGCTTTTTTCGTCCAGGTTCTTGCCTCGTGCATCGAGCAGGTTTCTTTCGGAGATGTCGGAAGCGCGGGTGATTCCTTCTGTGTCAAGTGCCACCAACCAGAGCCAATGACATCGTTCGACGATGGTGACGCAGCGGTACACAACGGAAGCATCGCTCGGTTTTTCGAACTTTATCCTCTTCGGGGCAACACCCAAGCGACAACGACATCAACAGGACCAGCGAAGAACGCCCCTCAGGCTTTTTTCGTCAGTGGGCAAGGCAGCAGCCAAACGATGCAGCCACAGCTCAATTTCTTTGTTTTTTTCGTCCAGGTTCTTGCCTCGTGCATCGAGCCGGTTTCTTTCGGAGATGTCGGAAGCGCGGGTGATTCCTTCTGTGTCAAGTGCCACCAACCAGAGCCAATGACATCGTTCGACGATGGTGACGCAGCGGTACACAACGGAAGCATCGCTCGGTTTTTCGAACTTTATCCTCTTCGGGGCAACACCCAAGCGACAACGACATCAACAGGACCAGCGAAGAACGCCCCTCAGGCTTTTTTCGTCAGTGGGCAAGGCAGCAGCCAAACGATGCAGCCACAGCTCAATTTCTTTGTTTTTTTTTCGTCGAGGTTAGTAGACAACTTTCTACTAAAGAATTGAAAAGTGATTGTTTATGTTTGATTGTGCTTCCTTGCCCACGCGTGTTGTGTGATTGTATATCGGGTTGTTTTGACTCGTTTTGTTTTTTTATTCTTCTTTTGAGCGGGGATGTTAAAATAAACCCTAGTCCAACTATCGACGAGTAGCTGGCACAAATCATTGAAAGTCCGAAAGAAAACTCAAAAGAATTAAAGTCAATTCAAGGAAAATTAGACTCACACATATCAGAAACAGATAAAAGATTGACTTCTATAGAAGGAAAGCTGGAGTCGTTTTTGCGTAGAGTAGAAAGAGTAGATGACTGTGAGCATGCAGTGAACAATCTAAATCATCAGGTTGCAACGGTAATGAGCAAAATAGATGATCTGGAAAGCTGCAGTCGACAGAATAATTTGATTGTATATGGAGTCAATAAACGTGAAACGGAAACGCTAAATTCTCTGCGGGAGTTTGTCTTGACAGGAATATTTAAAGAGAAGCTGGGCGTTAAGGTCAGTAGCTTTGAACGTATCCATCGTTTGGGTAAAAAGACACCAAACAAAACACGCCCTGTAATTTTCCGTTTGTTTGACTTTAACAAAAATGGAGCTACTAAGAAACGCGAGGAAATTAAAAAGAACAAAAATTTCAGTATCAGAAGATTTTTCGCAGGTAGCACCGAGTTCTCGGCCAAAATTTGGCTTTTGTCTGGGAATTTAGGGCATTAAAAAGCCCGAAAAAGCCAAAGTAGAGCCAAACCTGACCTTCCTTGGCAAGAGTCTGGGTATTTTGGCCCTAATTCGCCAAAGAAGTGCCAAATTTAGACTTCACTGCCTGGTAGTTCGGCTGTCATCTGGCATATTTGGGCCTAAATCGCCTAACAGATGCCAGAGTTAGGCTTACTGCCCAGTAGTTCGGCTGATGTTTGGCATTTTTGGGCCAAAATTGCCAAACAAATGCTAAAGTTAGGCTTCACTTTTTGATAGTTCGGCTGTCATCTGGCACCTTTGGGCCAAAATCGCCACAGATGTGCCAGAGTTAGGCTTAGTGGCTTGTAGTTCGGCTGACATCTGGCATCTTAGGGCCAAAATCGCCAAACAAGTGCCAACGTTACGCTTCACTTTCCTATAGTTTGGCAGTCATCTGGCACCTTTGGGCCGAAATTGCTACAGATGTGCCAGAGTTCAGCTTACTTCCTTGTAGTTCGGCTGAGATCTGGCATTTTTGGGGCAAAATCGCCAAACGAGTGCCAAAGTTAGGCTTCATTTTCTGATAGCTCGGCTCCTATCTTGCATCTTTGGGCCAAAACCAGAGAAAAGCCAAACTTTGGCACGTCCCAAATACCGAAATTAGGCGTTGCTCTGGCAGTTATGGCTCAAGTATGGCACAAACTTTGGCGCTCCTCTGGCGGACCAGAGAAACGCCAAACCTTGGCATGCCCCGAATTCCCAGATTAGAATTTACTATGGCAGTTATGGCTCAAGTATGACACCAACTTTGGCACTCCTCTAGCGTACCAGAGAAGAGCCAAACTTTGGCATGCCCTAGGATCGCCCAACTAAGGCTATAGTTAGGCACCGTACTTTGGCACTGATGAGTGCCATGGTGCAAAAACCTAACTGCGCCAAAGTTGGGCCCTTATGTTTTCCAGACCTTTGCCGAAGTTGGGCATTCCTCTGGCGTGCTACCTTGGCTCGCTTAGAATTCAGATCATCCGGAAACAGTTATGGGCAACTGTTAAAGATAAAAGCCCGAAGATAAAGTATATCTTAAGTATGATAAGTTTGTTATTAATCAGGATGTGTATGTGTGGGATGACAAAAATTGTCGAAGGTGTAAGCTTACGGGCTCTGGGATTGATGACGTGAACGAGGCACAAGATGATTTTGCTAGCACTTCCCAGTCCGGAAGAGGTAAGGCCGGTGACAGGCTACGTGAACAAACATGCGAAAGATTGGCTGGTGCCAAAACTATTTTGGGCGACCATGACTGAGTAAGTTCAAATGAACAAGCCTATTTCACCCGTGCTCGTAAAAATCCGGCAGCGACATCTTCTAATTGGCAGACACTGTCAGAAGCGTCACAGCTACGTGCAAGAAGAAGTGGCGAACATGTTACTTTGTCTCCATCTGTTTTAGTTACGTTTACTAACATATGAAGTGTTATGAATAAACGAGATCAGCTTAACTTTCGTGTACGCTCAACACAGGCAGACCTAATCTTTCTTACGGAATCATGGCTCAGTGAACATGTCTGCAGCTCTGAAATTTTACAAGTAGATAAAACATATAATGTATATCATTTTCACAGACACGGTAGACATGGGGGTGGCACACTCATAGCTGTATCACAGAGCATGCCTTCAGTTTGCGTAGATCTTGCTTCCGATCCAGAAATGTTTTAGGCTTGTATCGCTTTAAGTAACGCAAGAATTCTACTGGGTGTTTGCTACCGCCCCCTAACAGCGCAGTGACATTTATTGATGATTTGCATGACGTTATGGATTCTCTTGTTTGTCAGCATCCCAGTTCTCCTATTTTTTATTAGGGGATTTCAATTTTCCTGATATCATGTGGTCTGAGCCACCTTCTTTTCTACCTGTTTCAACTCAGAGTCAACATTTTTTGGACCTGTGCGCATGTTTTAATTTGACACAGCTGGTTACGAAACCAACAAAGGTATGCCAATGATACTGTGAAAACACTTGATTTAATTCTGTCGACACATCCTGACCTTATATCTTCCCTTACGTATCTTCCAGTCTTAAGGGATCACTCGTTGTTAAATTTTGATCTCAAAGTTGCTTCTCCAATCAATATTAGAAAAACAAAGCTTATTTCTGACTACAATACACCAATTTTAATCTTATTAACCAAAGCCTGTGCAGCCATCTGGACATATATCTGCCACAATTTGATCAACGAAGCGTGCAGGAAAATTGGAGATAATTTTGTTTAAAAGTGAACGAACTGATTGATGCGCATCTACCCGTTAGGCGTATTCAATATGATGCTAAATCACTTTGGTGTACTAACACCCTAAAACGTCTTTCCAATAAAAAACAGCGACTTTTTCGTTTAGCTAAATTGCGTAACACGGTTGATCGGTGGGAAGCATACTTTGCGGCTGAGGTCGAATATTCCCAAGCTGTATCTGACGTCAAAGAATTTTTGTTTTAAGAACACTTTATCGAGACTATTGATAAATGACCCCAAAAAGTTTTGGAAGACTGTTAATACGAATGACGACGGCTTAATTTCTCTTAGCGATGAGTCTGGTACGTTAATCCTCCGGAAGAATATCCATCAGTATTTTATCATTTCTTTTTCAAAAAGTTTTTCTGTAGGTGATGGAAATGTATTCTATGACGTTCCACGTTGTGAGTTTAGTCCGATGTTTTCCATTGCCATGGAGACTACTGGAATTGTAAAGATGATTGATTCTTTGAAAGTATCGTCATCATGTGGAAGCGATAATATTAACTCAAACTTTCTAAGACAAACTAAAATGTACTCATGCTTTTTTTTTGCCAAACTTTTTCGGCAACCTCTCGAGTTTGGAACGCTCCCAATAGAATGGAAAACTGCGAAGGTGGTTCCACTGCATAAGTCCGGTAACAAGCATTCTCCTTTAAAATTATAGACCCATTTCACTAATAAGTATTCCCTGCTAAATAATGGAGCACATACTGTACTCTCATATTTTTAATTACCTATAATCAAATTCATTTTTCGCCCCTGCTCAACATGGTTTACGTCGCTCATTTTCTTGTGAAACGCAGCTGCTTCATTTCACCCAATATTTGCATGCCATAAAGGACAAAAACCATCAGGCTGACTGTATTTTTCTCAATTTTTCTAAAGCATTCAAGAAGGTTAATGATAAGTTACTAATGCTTAAACTTTCTTCATTAAACCTAGATCCTAATTTGTAAACATGGCTGGAATGCTTTCTTACCAACCGCTTACAATATGTAACTTTAAATGGCATTAATTCATCCCTGACCGATGTGGTATCGGGCGTGCCCCAAGGTTCGGTTTTGGGCCCACTTCTTTTTCTAATATTCATTAATCATTTACCAAGTTGTGTTTCTTCCTCCATGCATTTATACGCAGATGACTGTGTAATTTACCGGGAAGTTCATGATGATGATGATGAACGCATTTTGCAATCTGATTTAAATGATATTACTCTTTGGTGCAAAAAGTGGCGCATGGAACTAAACCTTAACAAATGCAAACAAATGCGCGTTTCCCGGCAAGCCGCACGCCCCTCAGCATATACACTAACCGACATTCAACTTGAATCTGTAAACTCATACCGTTATCTGGGTGTTCCTATATCGTCGACATTAGCCTGGAAACCTCATATCGATATAATAATCGCCAACGCTAGCCGCATGTTAGGATACCTACAACGAAACTTCAGAATGGCCCCAGTTAACTTAAAACTTCTTCTTTATAACACTCTTGTACGGTCAAAATTGGAATACGCAGCCACTATTTGGGATCCTAACCACGCCTTTCTACATAAAGCTCTCAAACTAGCTCAAAATAACGCCGTTCATTTCATTCTGTCTAATTGTAATCGAACAACCAGCATATCATCATTAAAGTCCAGTTTGTTGTTACCCTCTTTGTCATTGCGCAGAAAGTTTTTTCGACTTTGCCTGTTTCATAAAGTGTATCATCATCAGTCGCTGCGAGACCATTTCTTTACATTGCCTAACTATTACTCTTCCCCTGTGGACCATCTGAATAAAGTTGGATTAACACGTTGCCGAACAAACACTTTTTTTTATTCATTTATCCCGCATACATCAAACGACTGGAACCACCTTCCAGCAGATATCGCAACTTTACCCGATTATTTTCTTTTCGCCAATCTTTGTTTACACTTTTGTTTGATAAGCAAACATGAGTCATTTTATTTTGTTTATTTTGTACGTAACAGATATTGCTTACAGCGTATGCCAATCGCAGTGTATTTTTGATATTTGAATTTCTCGCCGCATGTTTTTTTTTGTTTTGTCAGTTTTTTTCGTTTTGTTTGCTTTGCCCCTCTCCTCTACAATGCTTCGGCGCTTGAGGGTATGTACAATAAATAAATAAATAAATAAATAAATAAATAAATAAACTGGGGATTTATATTGACACAAATGTCGTTGATAAATATTAAGAACAACAATGGCCCCAGAACCGACGCCCGTGGTACACCAGACGTAACTTCAACAAAATGAGACGCCTTGCCGTTAATATTACATATTACTGACGCGAACGTAAATATGACTGAATACAATTTAATGTGGTGATATCTATTTTCAAACAACTCAATGCGTTGAGTAAGAACGAGTGCGACACCGTGTCAAACGCTTTTCTATAGTAAAGAAAAACACAATCAGTCTGTCATCTTTTTCTGCGGACATGACAGGATCATGATAGAGCTCGGTTAGTTGTGTGATACATGAATAACGCCTCTTAAACCCATGTTGAGAATCTATACAAAAATTATGGTAACAAAGATGCTGCATATCTGGCTATAAAAATGTTCTCATGCAGTTTGCAACAAACTGATGTTAAAGAAATTGGCCTGTAATTTGTAACATCCTTTTTATTTGCCTCCTTGTGTATCGGTATTACATGGGCTACTTTCCAATCGTTTGGTAATGACCCCTCAAGCCAAGACTGGTTGAAGGTTATAAAAGATATGGGGCAATGGCGTCAGCACAGCGCTTCAGAACCCTAGGCGAAATGCCAATCGCTTTAGTTTCTCTCCATTTTTTGGTAGCTTTAGCACTCCCTCGACACCACCCTCAACTGAAGGCATATCATCGCATCTGTTTGTGAGCTTTATTGGCGTCATATTGTTCACAGTCAAACACACCGATTGAAAATATTCATTAAATATGCAAGCTTCTTGACGGGAATCTGTAATTAGTTTGTTTTTTTTTAAATATGAGTCAGGTATTTTCATTTGGTCATTTCGGCAACGTTTGATAATCTTCCTGAACTGTTTATTGATATTTTCATTCCGTCTTCGAGCCGCTGTAGGTAATCCCCTTTTGCTTTCTTCTCAGTGACTTTGTACATCGTCGTCAGTTTTTTCAGTTTCCAATAGTTTACTGCTGACTTTTTTTTTTATACCATGCGTCAGCACGCTTTCGTTGTTTTGTTAATCGTAGAAGACTACCGTTGATGCAAGGCTTTGATCTGTTTTTTTTTTTAGTTTAGATTCGTCAATACATTATATGTTTTTTTTCTGTTAAGTTTATCACTCTCTGCCTAAACAGTAACCACGTGTTGTGCTCCTCTGTTTCTTCAGCAACGCAGTCTAATGCAAGAAAGCCATTAGAAAGTTCAGAGCTCAACCCCTCATAATTTCTTTTTTCATAAAAAATAGCCCTGTATCTGTAGTCAACTTTACAGGTGCAGATTGAAAACCAAACACCGGGACTACAGCGTCATGGTGGCTTACGCTCGGTATGACATCAATTCGTTTAAAAATGTTGGATATATTACACAACAAAAGGTGAAGTATGTTGTCTGCGCGCATAGGTACACGGACATGCTGGGTAAAACCTAGACTATCAACCATATCATATCGAGATTTAGTAGAGTCATTGTTTTACAGGCACACCCGTCATCACTCCATGACAAGTCTGGCAGATTAAAATCGCCACCAAGTACCCCAGATTCATTGGTAACACCGGAAAATATTTCGTTTAGGGTATCTATGCAAGTAGAATCGGAATTTGGAGCCTGTAAAAAAATCCTACGGTGAAACATATGTTATTGGGCAGCCTCACCCGACACCAAACTGATTCTACATTTTCAGCTCTAGTGAGTTGGTGACTGCAAATTATTTTTAACTAACTTAAATACTCCTCCCCGGTGTAACGACCTATCCTTTCTGTAGACGTTAAATTATCTAGGGAATACTTCATCATCTAAGACGGAGTTTTCAGGCCATGATTCAGTCGCAAGAATAATTTCGGCTTGAACAGATATGATTAAACCCGATAATTCCTCTACTTAATTTTTTACGCTTCTACAGTTCACGACTATCACAGTGATATTCTTTCGCACCGTTTTATTAGCATTTGTTGGGCGTCATTTACGTTACACAGGTACAACCTTCTTTCTTTTACTGTTCGAAGTAAACATTTTCCCATTAATTACAAGCTTATCATGCGTTAGACTTACTTTTTTAATACCTTCTTCTTTTCTAACTTTTGCGTATGCCCAAAGATGGTGGCGCTTTTCGCTTACTTCTATTGGATAGTCGTTCGAGAGAGACACCGTTGTACCCTTCAATTTAAACGCGTTCTTAAAAATCGAAGCTTTTTCGTCTATACTTCAGGCTCTAATTTGGAGAGACGTTCAACTTTGGCTTCAATTGAGGATAGCCTTACTTCTGTTTGCCTAATGTGTTCGTGAAGGTTTTTTTTAATTTCCCATATGTTGTTGTCTAGCGTATTCTGGCCATCAAGAATCGCTGTCAACTGAACTTCCGTCAGCGGGCCAGGGTTGAGTTTCATATATCCGCTCAGCAGAAAAGGATGAAGCAAAGTGAACCAAATCAGGTGACAACACACTCCAATAAACCTCCCGGGCGAGGCAGCACTACAAGACTTACGCAATTGCTTTTCAACGTAGTGTAGGAATGAGTTCTACCAACCTGAATAGCAAACAAGAGCTGGTTTAGCCGTGGCCGCATCGTTGCAGTGCTGTCCCGCCCTCTGAGCACAACGACGAAAGGGGCGATGCAGGAAATCGCCACACCTGTGGATGATGATGGGGCTTCATACAAAGTTGTAGAAAGCACCGGCATAAATATTCCAGCGGCCGCCAAAACAGGCGGGAGCTCGCTGGCATCGGCGTAGTTCTTGAAAGACGTTGCGTTGAAAATGCGATACCTGTCGCACGATGATTCTCTTTATTCGTTGACGGATTCCACGGTCCAGGATACAAGGACCGGGATGGCAAACACGAGCTGGTTTAGCTGTGGTCGCATCGTTGCAGGGATCTCTCGCTCAACTGAACGCGTGCACGTGTCCCGCGATCACGTGGTATTTTGTGTACGAACACTGCATAAGTTCGCCGGAAAGGGGCACTACATTATAAAAAAAGGTCATGCATCTACTTTTCCGCAAAACACTCGAACAACCAATCACAACAACTTACGGAGGCAGCTCAGCGAATTACGATGCCGAAACTTATAATTAGACCAAAAACGTTGTCTGAGTTGTGACATTGAGCAATGCAAGCGTGACGTTTTGTATTGCTTAATGTCACAACTGAGACTGCGTTTTTGTTTTTGGTCTAAACATATGTTTCGGCATCGTCATTCTCTGAGCTGCCTCCGTGAGTAGCGGTGATTGGTTGTCCGAGTGTTGTGAAGGAAAGTAGACGCACGTGCTTTTTTTGTTTTGAAATGTGTAGCAGCTACCGCTTTTTTAAAAGATACGTAGGCGAGGACCATGAAGCGGCGCTCCGATTACACGCGCAGGCTCCCTCCAGGAAGATCGAGATTGAACGTAAGCGTCGCCAGCGTTTTTCATAAAATTGAATTCTCCAACTTACCGCTTTATACAGTTTTTTTTTAATGATTTACAGATATATTTATAAATGCCGTGACAGCTGCACTAAATAGGTTAGGGCGAGTAAATAGGTTTGGGGGGAAGCGCTCCCTATGCAAGAGCCTGCTCCCGGCTGTATTGTATTGTATTGTATTGTATTCTGCGGCGCAATCTCTTTGAAACGAGAGTCGAAGTTGGACACGCCAAAAAAGTAAAAAAAAAGAAAAAAGGAAAGAAAAAAAAGGGGGAGAGGAGGGGGGAGGTCGTCAGGACCCACCATCTGTCGTCGATGACCCCTGGTGGGCGGAGGGTAACAGCTACACGATCACGGTGGTAAAATCGGTACGCGCTGACTTCTCGGTGCGCAAATCACCGTCGCACTTTCCACCACGCCTCCGGTCTTTGCCTAGAGCAGGCCACGTGGTCATGTTCATTCGTGAAGCCGAGTGCCTGCTCGATGCGGGAACCCCCATAGGCGCTGGCAGGAGCGTCCAGGGGGAAATAATAAATGAGATAATCGTAAATATAGGACGTTTAATTGACGCAAATGTGTTCATTAACTTTATAAGCATTGAAGATAAAGATATAGTTTATATCTTGAACTTAACGAGCGTCATAAAAAAACTACCAAATAAAATTTTAGAATGGTTTGGGGAGCGTGTAAACTTGGTGATGTGCTAAAATTACCATTTGTGAATCAAATGCAACTCAAGAGAAAAAAAAAACGGGCACGGGATTTTTCTTTAATTTTTTTATTATCCGTATTTTCGCACCGCCAACATGGCGCCCATTACGCGAATGGTTCCTTTAGCGCACCACCACACCTCCGTAGCACCCCAAATATTTTTAAAAGTTTATTTTTTCGACACTAAGTAATTTAACACAAATTAAAAACGTTACATGACTACGTTTATTTATTTATCAGATTCATCGTGACGACTAGCCCCTCTATTGTATGCCCAGCTGATCGTATAACTCATCTATCCAGAGCGCATTAGTGTAGCTTTCACGGCTGTATTAAAACTAGTCAAAATGCGGTTGCGATATTCTTCCCGGACTATGACCCACGCGGAGAGGCGTACGATTGCCTCGCGTGCAGAAGCCCCGTCGCAGAAGGCGGTGTCATTTGCCCGGCGTTTGAAAAAAGAAAAAAATACGCACGCATTGAACCCGTTTTGTATCCCCGATTTTCAAAACGTCCTCACTGTGACTTTATTCCTCACTGTCCCCGTCCTATGTTCCTCTTCGTGCGTTCAACCTTGTTCCGTGCCCGGACTTCACTTAGCTGTTAGTGCACCTCTTTCCGGCGAAAATCGGCACTGCTCGAACGCAAAAGCACGCGTCATCGCGGGAAGAGGGTTGACGACGAGGGCCTACGATGAGAGGGAAAGCAAATACTGTACTAGTGACGACATCTTGCTCCGGGAAAATTCAATGGCCTTGGCGCTGACAGCTTTTGTGTAGTTGGAACGGTAGCACTCACACAGTCTCGAGGTTTACCCCTTGGATCATGAGGGGTGGCTGCCGACAACTGTCGTCGTGGTGGAAACCCGTCGAGGCGGCGGAGACAGCCGTCCTGCTGTATCTGCGGATCCGGTATCTTGTTGCGTCGGCGACAGACCTTCTACCTCTGCGGAACGCAAAAATGTCGACAGCGTGGACAGTGCTATTCGCGTGCGTTGACTCAAACGTGGTGTTTCGAAACCGTTTAGGGATATTTTGACGCTGTAGGCGCGCTGTCTAATGCATATGAGTAGAGTAGATTTTACGTATTCTCCACTCAGGTATTTGGCAAGAGTCGCAGATCTCCGCCACGCTATCACTTTCTCCTTCCACGTCGCACTTCGAACAAACCCGCCCATCTTTTACGGGAGGCTCCCTCGCCCTCACATTCAAGAACATTCAAGATTGCAAAAAGGGAAGGGGGAGGGAAGGGGGGAGGGGGTTGCCTTGCTGCAAAAAGAGAAGGGGGAGGGAAGGGGGAGGGTTTGCCTTGCTGCAAAAAGGGAAGGGGGAAGGAAGGGGGGAGGGTTTTCCTTGCCGCTGCGGAGTTCTTGAGTTCAGGCCTGGGGCTCAAACTGTAACCGTAGCTCGAACCGAAAACCATTCGGGAGCAAGTTCTTTTCTCAGTAACCGTAAATAGAAGGAAACATAATTTCATTCACACAAACCGTAACCGTAATCGTTAAACTTTAAGCAGTGGCGTATACTTTAAATCGGTTTGGCATATAGGTGTTTATTTTTTATTTTTTTTTTTTTATTTCACAATACTGCCAGCCCTGTTAAGGGCCAAAGCAGGAGTGGATAATACAAACAAGGAATGTACACTGCTTTATCTACATCGCACACACACACACAATAAAAAAGCCGGTGTTACAAATCCGCTTACAAAAGCGTGCAAAAACACAATAGTATCGCTCGCGCTCTCTGTTTCTCCGCCGAATCGCCGTGTTGTACGCAAACTTGACGTAGGGCAACACTTCATCCCACGTCTTGTGTTCCACGTCCACGTACATCGAAATCATGTCGGCGATGGTCTTGTTCAGTCGCTCCGTCAGCTCGTTGGTCTGTGGGTGGTATGCCGTGGTCCGGCGGTGGTCGGTTTGGCTCAGGCGGAGTATCTCTTCTCGAAGACTAGCAGGAATCACCAGGAGCCACGTCGAGTTGTTGTCCATGAAGTTCTCTTTATAGAGGATACCTCTCAGGACGGCGAATCTTCTAGAAGACCGTGACCAAGCGTTGCTGTCTCGGCTCTGCGGGCGGCAATATATATATATATATATATATATATGTATATGTTTAATCAGATAACACACATAGAGCTTTGTCGGAATCAGAAAGCGACTCGAGAGCCACAACAGCACCTGGAAGTTTATTCCAAAGATATATAGCCTGCACACAAAATTATTGTTTAAATATATTTTACAATATATAATAAATTCAAAAATTCAGGCGGAATCTACAACTGCCATTAGCACTTGTAGATTCAACCTGTGGCAAAGGGTGGTAATGCCCTCTACCAATACAAGGAAAAACTGAATTTGACCTGTCGGATGTACCAGGTATTCAGCTTCGGTGGACATGCGATTCACAGTGTAGGTCCTATCGTGTCAATTGTTTTCCATTCTGGTTTCGTTTAAGTTTATTCGAGAGTATGGACTTGTAAGCTATAATTTGAGATACGTTTTTTCGAGGTTTATTTTTCATCGAATTCGTGGTTGTTTTCTCCGTGTTCATTCTTTCTCACTGATTCAGTGTTTCGCGGTGCCTAGCTTTGGTGCCGCACAAAAGATCAGGGCTAAGGCTGAAGCAAAGACGACACGGGCATGGGTAGGAACACGTGTGTTTACCGATGCGAGGGGAGACGAGGGAAGACGTTGTTTCAGAAGAAAGAAGGAACCTCGCGGACAGTTCGCTGAGGGCTATGTATCGGATAGTTGCACACAAAAATAGCTTTAGAGTGTCCCAAAATAAAATTGTTTTTGTTTTTCTCGGCGCAAAAAGACAGTATGCATTACCGACCGATGATTATTCGCCCAAATGTAGCGATAGAGGTGCGAACCAGGTGCCAATGTTTCAGCACGATTCGTTATATTATTCACAAGGTATAGGGGATTCACTAAAACTTTGTTATTTTTCGATGTTAACCGGGATTCGCCGAAAACGCGGAAGAGTAGTATTATTAAATATCCGTGTTTTCGTGTGTTTACATTTCCTCGACTTTGGGGGGTGTTTTCACTGGCTTTATTTTTTCCATAAATTCGGTGTTCTTCGGCAAGGGGAAACAAATCGGTGTTTATCGCGGCTTCTGTCAAAGAAAAAAACAATTATGGGCACGGGATACTCCAACCACCAGCATGCGTGCTCCTGACCCGTATACATTGAAAATATTCCTGTATTGATAACAGAAGGAAACAAAATAAAATGTGTGATTCCTGTAGAAAGAAGGAATCTCGACGACAGTTCGCTCCTAATTGTATTCCGGGTCGGTGAGCATAAAATATAGCTGCACATATTTCTTTTTTATGAAGTTTGTGTTTTTGTTACTGAAGCAGAGCTCTAATTTTTGGGGGTTTCTCCGATTTTGATTGAACTAACTGGGGTGTTAATTATCGGGGTTCATTAGTATTTACTTAAAACACGGAACACCATTTATAATCCGGAAACTTTATACCTGCTTCGACCTCCAAAACGGCCAACGTTCTCGATGTAAAGTATGAAGGATAGTAATAAATTAATCTTCGTGCAGGTCTCGTCTTCAGTAAAATATTGCATTCGGTCTCAATCTAGCAAAAAATAAAAAAAGTAAAATAAAAAAAATACCATTTTGAATTATTTTATTGTGACCTATGACTAAGTTATATTTTTAAGTGCTGAAGAACGTCGCGTGCATACTACATGCGCAAAGTTCGTCGCGAATGTATCTGGTGAGAAGGTACAATAATTGGACCGACTACAAGCTACACTACGTTTCAGCGTAACCTGGCAAGTACCAGATGCCTACTGAGTATGAATATCAGAGCAAGACACATGACAACACGCCGCAGGAGGGAACTCCAGGGGAGTATACTGCGTCTCTGTGATGTTCGTATTGGTTCGCATGGGTCTATAGTTAAAAACATTAGGCGTTTTCGAAGTTAATGAAGGCTCCGTATTTACCTTAACGTCGCTGCTATTCTACGTTCACTCTTAAACGGGGATTCAAGCTCCACCTTCAGCGCAAGCTCGCTGGCCTCCGCAGTGCTTTGGTGGCGCGTGCTTGCGCGTTCACACCTGAGTTAGCATGGACAGAAAGCTCGCACTCAAGGCCGAGCTTCTAGTCTCAGCTTAAAGGGGGACCAGCAGTCGGGTGCTCGTGCTCCTGCTCGTGAGCTCACGAGCA
The DNA here is from genome assembly GCA_013358835.2 of Ixodes persulcatus. NCBI lineage: Eukaryota > Metazoa > Arthropoda > Arachnida > Ixodida > Ixodidae > Ixodes > Ixodes persulcatus. The sequence goes on along the minus strand of JABSTQ010002212.1, from coordinate 6,129 downwards.
GGAGCACGAGCACCCGACGGCGAACGGACATACGGACATGGCTAGCCCCTAAGAAGCTTCGCCCCTAAAAAAGAGGGCGAGGAGGACTTTCCACCAGGCTGAAGAATATTTCTGCTGGTCCCCCTTTAAGGGTGGACGGAGCGTAGTGTGGTAAGAGACCTTGCAGGAAGCCGAGGAGGAAGACGGCGCGGGGTTGACACACGAAGGGCGGCCGAGCGGCGCTCGAGACTGGCGCACGAGTAGTGCAAGGCCAAGAGCGATAAAGAACGGCCGGAACCCAGCAAGCTCCAACGACCCGGCCGAGCACAAGACCAAGCCAGCTCCGAAAACTCGGCCAGACACCAGGGACCCGGGACAATAGCGGGGCAATCCACCGGATCAAGGAACAGTAAAATGTTTATTCACTCCTGTAACGTGTGACTTCTTGGGTGAGCGAACCAGGCGGAGACCGATTGGGTGGCAGTATCATTGAGCGACCCACAACATCTAGGGGGAGTAGAACATGTGTCGGCTTTGACAACTTTATGACTCCTAAATAATATTTCAAAATGTGCCTCACACGTAAATTTATGCAATATAGAAGTCGTCGATGCAATTACTAATGGACAGCTAAAAATACAAAATAATTAACGTCTAACGGAGTGGTCGGAGCGACTGGAGGTCTGTGGGGTCGTTTCTGAATTTCGAGTGCTACTGCCTAGTGATTTTGTAGGCGAGGAACATTGTCGATAGGAAGTTATACATTTCAATCATTTCTTATAGTTTTTTATTCTATGCCGTAGTTATGTAAACAAATATATATGTGATGTTACTAGAACACTAGTAATGTAAAAAAAAAATTAAAACTTTACGTAGAAACGGAGCTACACTCATACTTTTTGTGCAACGAGTGATAGTTACACTAGACTGGCAATGTATAGTATTTACTGTGGTTTTTTGGTTTTGTAATCACTCTTTTTTTATTAAATAATGTAGTTGAACTTTTTTTTCAATATGTTTAATACGTAAAAACTGTATGTTTTTTTTCTCAGCCACCACCATTGCAAACAAATGGTAACTAAACATTTAATTGATTTGAAAAAGTCATAGAAGTGTTTACATGGGTCGCCAGACCGCCGAGAGAAATAGTTTGTTTCGCGATGAAAGATTGTGTTTATATAGCTTTATATCGTATGCAGCCTGTTCTTGGGCTAAAATATATAACATTGAGAAAAAAGACGAAAGACATCAGCCTTAAAATTAAGCATGTTTGAGAATCGTAACCAATCAGGATAGCGAACACCTTTTCGATTCTTGTAACTGTGAGTGTATCGAATTTAGTTTGCCGCGCCGACATATTGTGCGATATTAGGGTTAATTGATAGCAATTATTAAATATTGAGTATCCAGCCTTAAAGGGGTACTTCAACGAAATTTGAAATATACCCGTCGTGTTCAAAAATAGGTTGAATATGATCCACAATATCCGTAAATGACAATCCCACGTTTGTGTTTTGAGCCAGGTAGCTGTATTTTTCGTTATAAACGGTCCACTCTGGCAAGTGCTCGGAGAACAGCCAGCGGAGAGCATGTGACATTATCGAAATCGTGACGTAGTTCGTCTCGGGACGTGCAAAGCTACGGCGAGGCTGACGTCAAGAGGATGGCCTAGTCGTTCTAGCCATCGAAGCGGCTGCTTTTGGGCGAATTTGGAGTGACGGGTTAATCTTCTATAATCCTGTAGGGGGACAATAGCGACTTCTGGGACACACAAAAGTGATTCTCTGGCAGAGGGGAGTTCCTCTTTTTCCTCTTTTCTTGTCGTGGCCGCAGGCGAGACAGTTACCTTCACTAGCTGTCAAGGTTCCTAGACGGGCATTACAAACGAGGCGTTAGCGACATCCACCCTGTGCTCTTTGCTAATCGTTTAATTCGTTTTCAAATTCCTTTTCGTGAACTTTTAACAAGATATTGGTGTGTTCGATGTGATACTGCTCCTTTGAACACAGACAAAAAAATGAGCGCCCAAATTTCGTTGTAGTATCCCTTTAAAGAAAACGGGCCCCGGCAATAAAGAAGGTTTCATGTTACACAATAACTTTTTTCTGATACAAGGCAACATTCTAACATCCATAGCACAACGTTTTTTCCGCGCGGAAAAACAAAAACGGTTTTGTCGAATGTTTTTTTTTTTGTCCTGTTTCTCTACTCTCCTGGGTTAAAAAAAATGTCAGTTCTCAACCAGCTCATCTGCATACTTGCATTAGCTTAATCGATGACCGATATATAAAAACAGGAACCGAAAACAGCGAAACTAGTGTGATTTCACATATAGGACGAAATACCATAACCGTAAACAAACCGTTATAATTAGCGGTTTGAGTACTGGATTGAATGTTCTACGCGCGTCCAAAAAGACGCAGAGAACGCGTCATCGACGGGACCTGCACGACGTCGATTCCTTCGCTGCGGCGACCACAGAAATTCAGTTTTTTTGACTGGACTTTTCAGTATTTTGAGTACTCTGCGACGTGTGCGATTGGTCGTGGTTAATGAGACTTGACGTCCGCGCAATGCAAGCACGTCTCCGTTCTGACCCAAGAGTGTACCCATGCCAAGACTAACAGCAAAACAGCTACAGCACATCTTTCAACAACGCAATCGCTACTGCCGCCAATCGTAGCATACTGTCAATCCGCCTTTTGCAACATCCGACTGCGCCTGCGCCGAACCCTAACGGCAGTTTTTAGAACCATCGTGGTTGGCCTCGTCTGCAGACCCAAGGTTGCAGACAAACGAGCGCCGAACGAAGTTTCTTTCTCAAGCCTAATGCCTAAGTCGTTTGCCGCATATAATTGTTTTTCCCGTGGCACTCCTGGAACCAAGCAGGGTTTTTTTTCGTTTCCCGTCGGTAAAGCTTAACAGGCAGCGCCGAGAAGCTTGGATAAGGGCTGTGAAGCGTCAGTGTGAAGACGGGAGTCAGGGCCGGCCCTAGGGGTGGGCGACATGTGCGATCGCTCAGGGCGCCCTCAATAGGGGGGCGCCGCCGCGCCCCCCTTTTAAATTATTATTATTTTTTTTAACACAGCGCTTCTCATTTTTGGTATGCGGTTCTCGTTTGACGAAAAGCTTGTTTTCGGACACTTGTCACATGTTTACTATCAACCTGATGTCGTACCTAGAAGATAGGGGCGTATAAAAAAAAAGGGGGGGGGGGCGCCTCGGCCGAGTTTGCCCAGGGCGCTTGATGATGTAAGGCCGGCCCTGACGGGAGTCCATGGCTGCCGTCATCGTCGTCCCGGCTCTCCGATTGCATTTCGTGGAAGGTACGTATCTAAATAATACATAGCCCAGCGTGTTCCAGCTTAGCAGGTACTTCTATGCAGGCCAGTGCTGGCGGCCGCGTCAGTAGAACTGTGTGCATGTTCGTTAAGCGTGCTCGCAAGCGAGAACTGTTTCATTATGACTTGCCTAGTACGGAGCTTGGCAGTTCATTATGACTTGCTCGTACGGAGCTTGGCATGATATTGCCGCGCACAAGGCCAAAAAAGCAACGCTCGTCACGGACTTCTAGAAGGTTCCGTTTAATGCTTTCCCCAGACGTAGCCCCTATCATTCTCCTGCTTTCTTGTGTTGAAAGTGCGTGTTCATTCTCGCCCCGAGCGCGCGACGCTCGAACCTTCGTCGCCGAATCTTCGAGATTGTGACGCATTCCAGTAAAGAGGCCACCCGCGACCTTCGTTGTTCCTTCGTTTGGCCTTGGAAGCGCGCTCCGCTTTTTTGCATATAACTTGCCAGCTGCGAGTCGGTGGGCAGTTTAATCGAACGCGGCATTTCCGTCCAGCCGTTCGCCATGGCAAAAAAGCTTCCTGGAGTAAACTCTGCCCTGGGGGCTGCATTCTGCCCCACGACTATAAAACAAACAAAAAACTAAGCACTACGGAAAATAAAATGCACCTCACAACACGCAGTGTGGTCGGTCGTGGCGTTCAGTCGAAAGCCGTCTGCACTTGGAGACCAACCAAATTGTTTCTCGTCGCGCCCGTGAGATGGCGCCACAGCGCAACGCAAAAGACGAATTGGTCATTTTTTACTGCTCACAGTAGGCCTGTAAAGGGGGGGGGGGACATTATGATAGGGTAAAGCTGAACCGGAAAATTGTTGGCCTGAAGTAGAACCGGTAAATTGCTGAGATCTGCCCCACCAGCCACGGACTCATTTGCAAAGAAGGTAGTTAAGACTCAAAAAGAAAAGGTGACTCTCATCCAGAGGGCTAGAGTTATTTGTTACATGTCGTCGCAGGAACGGAGTGATGTTTGGCACTGTGATCAGAATCACGTCATGGACTGCGAATTTGTTGTCCTGCCCGAAAGGGGACCCGTGTTCTGAATCCAAGTAAGTTTTGGTTCAAGTAAACGGTGTTTACTTAAACCAATGGTTTCTGTTGAAAGGCTTACCAGTGGCTAATATTTTGTGTTACCTTTTAGTCCTATAGAATCACTCGCATTTGTTCCAATGACTTGAGCGAGAACAGCTCATGGTTGAATAAGGGAAGCTTTCTCAGTTCTTTTAAATAAAAGCCTTTCTTTCAGTAGCCTAATACACGAATAAAAATACACCAATAAACACATTTATCGAACTCGTTTTTTTATCCTTAGTATAAAAAGAACTTTATTCCCTACATATTCTGACAAATTTGGGAAACTAAATAAATAAAGTATCTTTGAAGGAACCCGTACGAAAATGTCAGATATGGGCCCTGATACATTTTATATATGGCCATATGTGATAATATAAGGAGTCATATATGACCATACCGCCATATATGCAAGCAGATATGGTTACATATCGCAATAAGTGGGCAATTACTGCGATATATCGCAATATACGCGTGCAAATACGGCCATATGTCGCTGTATAAAAGTTCAAATACTGCTTATATAGCCCGTTCACGACATATAGGGTAAAACTATATCCCCCGATAATGATATTTGGGCCCGTTTCGGTCGCGCAAGCAAAACGTTATATGTAGTCGCGAAGACACTAGTTCATTTATCTATATGCATGTGTCTCATGTAATGGTTAACTATTGTTTACATACTTGACGTGAAGTTATTCCAAATATTTGGACCAAATAATCAATTGCTCATTTTGAAGATTGAATGACAAATCAAATTTGGTTGTATGTTTGACGTGTGACAATATGACGAAGTGCATAAGATCGAAAAGCGCGTTAATCAAATAATGAATTTAGATCGCAGCTCTTAGGCGCCCGTTTCCTCCTAAGCGGTGTCGGCATCGCCTTTGCATCGGTGTAACCGCCCCGCTAAATTTAGCGGGAAATTGAATTGGTGCTTATATCACGTGACGTTAATTTTCCCGCTATATCTAGCAGTGAAACTAATTTTTTTCATGTTTCCCCGCTAAATTAAGCAGAGAAACACGAACCGTTAGCTTACTGAAGATGCAAGACGCTACTTCGTCGCCGCGAATCCTTTTCCCTTCGAACGGCTGCGAAGCCGTTGCGCCCGGAGTACCCTACGCAGCATATTCAAAAGCTGTTCGCCAGCATCGCAACCTTCCGTTTGCGAGTGTCGGCGATTCATTGTGTATTGAAAGTCGAAAGATGGGCAGTCCGTGGTGTCTTTTATGTGTAACTCTTAAAAACACGAAACCTAACAGTGTACACATATAAAGGTTGCCTTATCTGATTGTCACATAGCTGGCCTTAAGGGGAGGCAGATATACCCTTATCTGGCAGACTCAGATATGGATATATAACAATTGGGCATATCTGGCAAGACATTCCTTATATAAACTGATGTGCATGATATGGCCAAATATGCCTAATTGTTTGGATAACCATATATTTTATAGATAGTCCAGATATTCCATTTTCGTAAGGGAAGTGTAGCTGTACCTAGGTACATTTTAAGCGAGTACCTAGGTACCTTTTCGTATGAGTAACTATAACTGTATTTTAGGTACATTTTTAAGAAACTTTTACAGCCCTGGTGACTGTCGCGTCAAAACACAGGACACCTCAGGGTGCCAAACGCGTCATAGCGTCGGACTCGTCAGAGCGCCGGACTCGTTAGAGCGCCGGATGCGGAGTGTGCCGGACTCGTTGGTGCGCCAGACGCGTCAAAG
>JABSTQ010002211.1:0-34689 GCA_013358835.2 Ixodes persulcatus | reverse complement strand
TTTGCAGGTACAGAAACTTCCGTTAGAAGCAGTTACCTCAGTCTTCTCGTCCGTCAGCACTGCGATGTTTAACCGTGAGAACCGATACCGAGCTACTTCGCGCCCTTTACGTCTTCCCTTTGCTGTTCCTCGAGTCACAATTCCTTCGTCAACCGCACATCACGTAGGAATGGAAACCATCGCGAAACCAAAGCCGCTATCACAAAAGAACAAACTCGAAGCCGCTGCTTATCGCGTTGCGTGAAAGAAGGTTAAATCGCTTGCCACCAGATGGCAGGGTCAAGCAGAGTAATTGCAAGTAGCTAGGCTAGGTGGCGCTAGGTACCGCCCATTCATGTTCGACATAAATATGTTTATTTCCTTCAGGCCACAATACGCATCGGAATCTTCGGGAGCCTCTGCGACCTCTGCTATACGCACATGTGACACATTACGCATTCTACAAGCATCAGGTAAACATACATTGAGCGCATGCACATTCATGGCACATAGAAATATCAATACGACGACACACTAACCCGAACACTGCTCCCAAGCTCGCGTTTCCGTTTTTATACTGGTCGTTTTGAAATACGGAATTTCTGGTTGACTCCCAAGCAATAAAAAATATTCCCAGCTGTTCATTTTTTCCCAGCATGTCATACTCGGACAGTATTTTGAATGGCTTAGGGGAAGAATCTCTTTTAAAAAGTAAACGCTCGATTATGCCGTAATTATTTGAAAACAATAAATCAACCGCTCCAATGCGGTTCGAAGCCATGAGTTGTTTCCCGTACGGCACGTCGTAGCTGTATTTCTGTTGTAGCGTTTGTTTTTCTATTAGGCCGCAATTGCCGTCTTGAATTAATATCTGTAGAACGGATATCACTCAGCTGGAGTGATGCTTCACGGGCAGATAAATCGCTTTTCGATCAACCTGAATGCAGTCAAAGCCGCGACTTGCGGCAGGTGTTAAGTGTACGGAGCTACGCCGTGGCGAGCTCGAAAACTTCTAGCGCTCATCCCAGCGCGCCCACTTAACGGGCAGTTTCTCGAGGCACCGTAGTATATTTAAACAGCAAATAAAGGGGTAGCTTTTTTTTTTTATTTTTTTTTTTTTTTTTTACCTAGTATTCTTTTTAATGCTAAAATTCTACACTGTGAATATACGTGCTTTCTTTCCGTCATTATTTTGTGCACTGTTCAGTCCTTTCCCCAAGCGCAATCGCTCTCGGTGAGGAGACAACTTATCACATTGGCCACTGTACGATAGGAGCTTACTGTTCAGACCAGCGTTGCAACATGACTATCCGCAAGTCGATCGATTGCACGTGCCTAATCCCTCAAGTGGTTTTAAACTTCTTAATGTGGAGCGGAATGTCAACCTGCGACACCCCGCCCCCTCCGAGCACGGCTCGACAGTTGGCACCGAGCAGCTGGCAGTAAAACCTGCCTGTCTTGGACGCAGTTCCTGCGATTTCCATAACGTCAAAAACCGTCGACGCAATTCCGAGTGGTTCCGCTACTGTAGCAACTCTAGTTCGGCGTGGTTATTGAAATCCGGAGACGGACATCTTGCCCAGTGTACTAGCGCTGCTGGCACTGCTCCGGAACTTCGCCGTTTCTAGCGGCTTCGTTTGCTCGTTTGATAAAATTAGTGATAAAAACGTCAATGCAACAGAAATGTTCTGCACGTTTGGACTAGAAGACAGAATTACAGGCGGCCTTCGCTGCCGCTGAAGCTCAATCAACTCAACATTTATAAAACAACGTGCGTGACGTGCTCGAAAAACGAAACCGAAAGAAGATGAGTCGAGAGGGCGAAAGCTTTCTCCCGTCTGCGTGGAGGAGAAAAACGTTTCGTTCCTCCCAGTTTTCTCGTGTCCGCTTCGGGGCGCGTCAGTAGAAGGGAGGAAGACGCGCCGTTGCTACCTTTTTCCTCCATTTTTCCTTAGAGTGCAGGGTGTCGTCACAACTGTATGCCCAACATGTATGCCCAACATGTATGCAAAGCAACAAAATGGCTTTGTCGTTTTTCGGGCATCGCGCGCAAGACCTTCATGTAACGTTAAGCGGCCTGATCTCCTTGCAGCTGGGAGAAAATTTGTTTCGGGAATGTTTACTCCGCGTAAAAATGCTGAGAGGCTCCATTCACCGTGCTTTGTTATATATAACCGCTGAGCGAAATGCTGACGCCTTTCTTCGGCAATGAGCGTGGCAGCAGCAGCGATTTCGGCTAATTTTTCGGGGGCTGCTTGCCGGTTAAAGCATACCCGTGTTGTTGGTCATTTTAGAGCGCAGCTCTTAGGAGCCCGTTTCCATCTTGAGCGGCGTCGCCGTCGCCGTCGGCGTCGCAACGTCGTCGCCGTAACCGCGCATTGCATGCAACCCGTCGGCGTCGGCGTGACCCCGTGTTGCGTGCAACCCAGGTTGCATTCAGTCCAAGCTGCATGCAACCCGCGTTGCATGTAACCCGCGGGAGTCGCCGGGTTGCATTCAACCCGGCGACGCCCCCGAGGTCACGTGACCCCCCTAGGTCACGTGACGCCCCGAGGTCACGTGACCCCCGTTGGTCACGTGACTCCCCGAGGTCACGTGACCCCGCCGAGGTCACGTGACCCCCCAGGTACGTGACACCTCCTCCCGAGGTCACATGACCCCCTCAGTAGCCTTCCCTCCTCCCCCTCAAGAGCTGGGCTCTAATTCGGCATTACAGGGAGTTGTAAACGGCTTTCATTTATTTCTTTATTGTTCGTTCTATCAAAAGGACTCATAGGCGGGGAATACGTGCACACACTGGAATTTGCAAATGCGCAGACATTTCTCGTCGTTACTAGCTCGAGGGTACTGGAAGGGCCCCGACGCATTGGGAAGGAACGTAGCTCGGGCACACATATATAGACTGGCCCTCTATCACCGTTCGATGGGATTGCGACTATAGTCACTGTCCGGAAGAGAACGCCGGGGAAGTCTTTCAGTTGCCCCTCGTTCAGCCCCAGGTTTCCATTTTCAATTACACATGAGCGTCTCGTCAGCTCCGAGCGAGCGTGCGCAGTTAAAGCATGGCCATAGCCTCCTATATACTGACAAAGCCTGGCAAATCGCCACGAGAAGCGGCCGCCGAAATGGAAAAGGTGGAGCGGCAGACAACGGATGAGAGGAGAGCCAGGTGACGGGCGCCCCGCTAAGGCGAGACGCCGAAACACTCTTTTACCGAGCGAACAAGTGTGTTTCGGGTCCTCGCCGCTGCAAAAGCTGTGCGCTGACGTCCATGTTGGTGTGTGTTCTTTGATGCTCTGTGCTACCAGTTCCTCTCGCTCCAAATCTGCGACCGAGCAGCATATATGGCTCCGTCGTCGGTCTGTCAGGCTTTGTGAGTAGAGATGAGGCTACGGTCTACACCACCAGGCACTGTGAATACCATATTTGCTTGAAGAAGCTGGTGAGCATACCTTCCGAGACAGCTTAGTTGGACATAAATCTCTTACCTCTATTTGAGATATCTGTCGCCCCCTGACACACAAAGAAACATACACACAAAAAAAAAAAAAACACACTGTAATCTAGTTCCTACAAGAGTAACAATACAAATTCTCGTAGACGGAGCTAAAAAGCACCCGCGACTACGGACGAGATAAACCACATCTGTCAATTAAAAAAGGCGTCCGTAGCGCGTCCACACGTCGGGGCTCGGCAAAGCTATTTTTCTTCGGAGGAACACTAAAAGGGCGCAACGCGACAGTCGACGAGACGCGCTTTCGACGTGCGACGTTTAAAGAGTCGTCGCTTCGCCAAACAGCCCAGAGCGGAAGGCGCTGTTTCAGAGAAATGGGAAGGTTCGAAGCTCGGGATTCAATGCCTGCCTGGGCCTGGTGTCTCCCGAGACCGTTTGTAACCGTCGCTTGCTCTGGTGTTCAAAGCGGACGCTCGGAGGGAAAGAAGCGCGTTCGGTTGTGCAGCTTTCCTGCCCGTAGTCGCGTGCATTAAAATCACTACTATGTCGTGTGTCGTCTTCCACGCTAAATAAAGTTTTTTTTTTTTTTTTTTTTTTTTTTTTTTTTTTTTTTTTTTTTTTTTTTCTGGAAGGAGCTTCGAATAAGAATTGCTGTAAGGGTTGAAAGAAGAAAGAACAGATGCTTTTAGGCTAATGCGACGTCAAGGTTCCGAGAATGGATTACATCGTATAAAAGGCACCAGTCAAGCGCTATTTTTTTTGGCCCCGTTTGGTGACTTGAGCTATTTTTTAAGAATTTCTTCTTCGATTGATTATGAGGAATTTGTATTTTGTTTAATTTTGTTTCCTCGCCTTTTTCTTGTCTTCCTTTCGTCCTAGAATGCGTACAGCTCATCCGTGAAGCTCGTTGATCGTTGTCCCATCGGAAGTAGTGTTGTGGTTTTTTGGAGGTTACTCAGGAAGGAAGCTTACAAAAGCTGCGCGACCTGAAACTCACAAAAGTTGAATTTCCTCTTCTGGTGATCGCTCGTTAACGAATCTCTCGAGTTGTTGTGTTTGTGTCGCTGAGACGTTTTCAGAATGTATTTTTTTGGCGCGTTCTCTAAATGAGGTTGCGAGTTCAATGTCTCATGAACAACCTTGCGAGAGATTCCGTGTTAACTTCATTTGGAGGCCGAGCGTGGTGCCTCAATGTATACCAATGTTGCAAACGCTTCATGCCAGCGATCCTATCACCGGGAACATTTGTAAAGGACGTTTGGTCTCCGCGCGACTGCATGCATGGAAAAGGTAACTTTACGGAGGCTAATACAATACCCTAACCTCCGTAACCTATAGTATACGTGCACATTTTTAAGTTCTAGTATACCTATATTTTATAAGGTACTTTCATTGTAACCTATAGCTCTGTAACCCTTAGTATAAGTGTACATGAGATTCAAATGCTTTAGAGCAGTAGTTCTCAAATGGGGGTTCGCGGACCCTTTGGGGTCCACGAAGGCAATCTACCCAGGCAGCACACAGTATTGGGCCAACATTGGGTTTGAAGTGGCAAAGAATGGCCCAACAATGGCCCAACAGAGCCATATGTTTTCCAATATTGGAATCACATTGGACAATATTGGACTACCAAAGCCAATGGTTTTCCAATATTGGTGATACGTTGGCATAGGCTGGTCAACATTGGACTGTCAAAGCCAATAGCTTTCCAATATTGGATATACGCCGGCATAAGCTGTCCAATATTGGACTGTCAAAGCCAATAGCTTTCCAATATTGGATATACGCCGGCATAACCTGTACAATATTGGACTGTCAAAGCCAATAGCTTTCCAATATTGGATATACGCCGGCATAAGCTGTCCAATATTGGACTGTCAAAGCCAATAGCTTTCCAATATTGGATATACGTCGGCATAAGCTGTCCAATATTGGACTGTCAAAGCCAATAGCTTTCCAATATTGGATATACGCCGGCATAACCTGTACAATATTGGACTGTCAGAGCCAATGGCTTTCCGATATTGAATATACGCTGGCTTAAGCTGGTTAATATTAAACTGTCAAAGCCTAGAGTTTTCCAACATTGGTGATGTCTTGGTATAAGCTGGTCAATATTGTACTGCCATAGCCAATCGCTTATCGATATTTGTGTCGCCTAGGCTATAGACCCGCGACCCTCTTTTTTGCATTGCAGAGGTAGGAAAGTGGAAAGAAGTCATTCATGCGCTCGCTCGGGGCGAGAATTTTATTTAGCCAACTTCATGTGGCGTACGTCGCCGGTGCTTTGTAACCGCGATCACAAATAAATCCTTAGCTGCCTATAGGACTATTGCAGTTTTTTTGCCGGCTGCTCTCCCTTCGCATTGCCTTACCTCGGCGTTGACAACTTGATTGCGTTTTTTAGATTTAATTATTTTTGTCTTTTTCAGTGTATTTTGTATGTATATGTATTACTGTAACGTGCGCGGATTTCGACGGTGTGTATGTGCGCGTGCCGGGTCATCTTCCTGCCGCGTTGTGCACGCGACGAACTGTGTGTGTGTGCGCGCGCGTCATCCTCGTGGCGCGTGCCACGCGCCCTGCATCGAGAAAGAAAAAAAGAGAAGGAAGGCGGAGAACAGAAAATGGAGTGTGTTCGAGCGGGCAGACCAGCGTGTGGAAGGGAACCGCCGGGCGTCCAGACCCGGGTTCTTCAAGGCTTCCACCTGGCCTGACCTCCAGCTCCCACGACGCCTTCACCCCAGTTGAAAGCAGGTGCACGTGTTGCGGAGCACGCGTCAAGACCACAGCGGCCCAGTCCATTCCAACACGCCACCCCAGACGCCGACGCCGTGCCAACGCCGTGCCAACGCCGCCGCCGACCCACCGGCTTCAAGCTGAACCCTGGGCTTGCCGGTACGTTCTTTGTCGCCGCTCCAGCGCACAAAACCTCCCAAGACCCAGCGCCACGAAACAAGAAAGCGTTAAGGTGTTACAGCGAACTTTCCGGTTGCCCTTAGTGAGCAGCATTGAAGCAGTGTGCCGACATTGCGAGAACAATCTGTCGGACGTGCGTTCCTGTAACGATTTCCCCAAAGTCATACCATTCGTAGCTTTTTGTGTGTAAATTTAATTAGGGTGTTTTCATCTTGGCATATTGTTTTCTAATATAACGCTGTTTTCTACTTCAAACGGTCTCGTCTTTCTTAATTCACGTGCCTGATACACACGATTCTTCACAATTACGTAGCGTTAACGTCTTCTACTTCGCCCGCGCCCCTGCCATGTTTGTATTTCTTTCTGCGTGCTCTATTTTTTTATATTTGATGTTTCTGTGCCTATTTTGTCATTGTCGACGCACGCGTCTACAAACATAAAGCCGCCGCTTACGCCGCAACCGAGGTGACTTCTACTCTCAGTTTTACGAGAGTCTATAGCGCTAGAAAGTCGTCTATTGGACTCGAGTGAAGTCTCGAGAGGGCTGCTTCGACTGTCAGTGCTGATCTCATCAGTGTAGGCAGAGCAACGACGTAGCAATCGTGACGTGAGAACATATACTGCGCCTCGATGTGGCCGGCCGCGCTCGCGCTGCGGAAATGGGAGCGTGCAACTCTCGAGCCCCGTTAGCTCACTGAAGTTGCAAGACGCCACTTTGTCGTCGCGAATCCTCTGCCCTTCGAACGGTCGTGAAGCCGTTGCGCCCGGCGTATACCCTACGCAGCATCTTTCAAAAACCGTCCGCGCAGCATTGCAACCTTCTGTCTGCGAGCGTCAGCGATTCATCGTGTGTTGAAAGTCGGACGATCTGCTGTCCGTGGTGTCTTTTATGTGTTACTCGTTCGTGAAAAACTTTCAAGTTTAAAAACGCGAACCTAACAGTGTACAAATATTTTTAAATTTATTGATAAAAGTAGATATATATTTATTTATTTATTTGTGGACATCGTGCGCAAAAAATAGTAGCGCTAAGTTCTTTATTCTAAATATTAATGGGGGCTGTACCACGCAAAAACATAGTGTCTTCAAACTTACCCCGTTTAGAATCACTTTTGGGCTCGACAGCTTCTTTAGAAGTTCAAAAGCTGGCCTTCAAAGAGCTGTCTCGTTCAATCGGTATTGACAGCAGGGTAGACGCTATGCGTGTGTTAGGCCAATCGTGTCTCCGGTTAGGGTCACGTGACTACAGTCTCGAAGCTGGTGATAAGGCAGAGCACGGAACCTGCCAGCCCAAGGCCACGCATAACATCCACTGCACTATCAACTTTGGGTACAAGTGACAAATCGTCTCGCTGTGTTCATTGTTGAGATTCCCCAGAAGATTAGCCTTTGTAAGCGCACCCCCGTTCTGGCCTGCTTCCTTTCTACTCCTTCTCTCGTTTTCTCTCTCTTATCGCTTGAATCCGCTCTCTGTGCGCGGGAAACGGCAGAAGCGTGATCACGTGGTTTGACGGAGGACGCATTAGCGGTTGACAAACCCGGAATGCCTGCGAAGACCGGACCTAGTTACGCGTGCGATGCGGCCTGCGGGCCTGCTGTGCATTTCGCTTCTGCGGTAAATGGTATCTCGCTCGAAAAGTCTTACCCGTATCGATTTCTTCAAAGAAGCGCAAGACATTTTTGTGAACCGTTTAGTGTTCGCTTCGGCAAACGGCAGCGTGTGCTACATCGTGTTGAATCTTCACGGATCACTTCCTTCAAGTTCTTGTGTTTGTGTGGTTGGTCTGCAGTGCACGTGTCGACATCTACCTCGGATTACATTTTTCAAGTCCGGTATTTTCAACGTAAGTGCGCTGCAACCTATTTGGTGATCATTGTCTGTTCTTCTACGGGTATACTCTTCCGGATAACCTCTAGAACTATAGGGAGTGCCTATCTCCTGGCAGCCGGGAGAATAATTTTCCTGCAATCTTACCGACAGTCGCCTGCCATTATCTGTCTGAAATTATGTCACAACTGCAGGTAGAATACTGACGTCCTTATTCACCCTGTGTTTCGCGAAAACACGTTTCGGGGCCACCTTTTCGTCATTACACGTTGCGTCGACATTCACGTTTCATCGACATTCGTTGCGCGAATTTCACGCTGTAGGGGCATTTCGTCGGGCGTGTATTCCTGAGGCGCAACGTTTCCTCGACATTCGTTACACGAATTTCACGATGTAGGGGCATTTCAAAGCGCGTGTATTCCTGAGGCGCGTGCTCACTGAACCAGCCCACCCTTTCACGCCTCCTCATGGTAAGTCTGCAACAATTCTTTGCAACAGGAAAACAAAATGCTATTCTCAGTTTTTTTTTTATGAAACATCGCGTGTTGATGAAGCGATCTGTCGATGAAATGTCGTTCGATGAACTGATTGCACCGCCAATGAGGGGCGACTAACGGTAGAATTTCGGGGAAAAAAGTCTGCCAGCTGTCGGGAGACTGGACACTACCCAACAATTACCCCGGTTGTTGTTTGCTTTGCAATCTTCTCACTTGTATAACAGCTGAGTAGTACCTCTTCACATATTACAAATTGCTTAGTTTGTACTTGTCTGCAGAATACGCTGTGTGCAATAAACTTTTAAGAGATTTCAAAAATATCCCTTGTGTCTGCGTACCTTTCTTTTTGCAAACAACTTGGTGAGTGCACTTGCAAACAGCTGGGCGAGTGCAACGATGGCCAAAAGTCAGCACAAATGACGGCCAACATTGGATCGGGTCGCACTTCCAGTATTGTCCAATATTACGCCGGTCTTTGCCAATGTGGGACCACCATTGGCTGGAACCATGGTTTAGCAATGGCCCAACATTGGCACCAACGATGGGGCCGACATTGGCTGGAACCATGGCTGAACAGTGGCCCAACATTGGCACCAACGATGGGGCCGACATTGGCTGGAACCATGGCTGAACAGTGGCCCAACATTGGCACCAATGACTGGGCCAACGTTGGATGGGGTAGCGCTTCCAATATTGTCCAATATTGAGGCCGGTGTTAGCCAATGTTAGGCCAATGTTGGACCAACATTGGTGTGCTGCCTGGGTAGGGTTCCGCGAAGCCATGCCTCATCAGCAAAGCCCGGCAATAAAAATTGTATTTTTTTTTTTGCAGGGTGAGAAGAATTGTTCCAATTTTCGGGTGAGCTTTCTCGTGCGTGTGTCAATGAGAGAAGTCTACTTCATACTAGTCCTTAGTTATATCAATTTATCAAATTATTACTATAATTAACCTGTACGTTTTCCTTCCCCTCACCACGAACGGGGTCCTCCATCATCTCCGCCGATCTAGAAGGGGTCCGCGAAACATCAATGGTGGAGAACCAGTGCTTTAGAGGTTTCGCTTTATGCTTTTACTTTTAGCTAGAGTCGCTTAATTTTCCTAGAGTACCGAATTTCAGTCAGTCTGCCTACCGGAAGTCAATCCCGAAGAATCTAAGTCTCATTGGTCGGCTTAGCCCGTGGCGGAAGTGATCAATCTGCGATTTTTAGGAATAAGCTCAAAACAACAAGAACAACTACAAAAAAAAAAATATATATAAAACGTTTCCGCGTTAAAACGGGTAAGGCGGGTACGCATGTGTGGGAGCTGTGGGCATCGATGAGTTAAGACTGAAGGGAAGGTGCGTTGGTTTTCTCCAGTTTTTTTTTCTTTTTATGAGAGTAGCCACTAATTTGGTTCGCCAAAGAAGATTTCCGGCTCGTTTCCTCGTTCCAGTTGCGCTGGAGCTGCGTTTCAAACTCTACGCCTCAGTCGCTAAACCTAACACTCAACTTTGATGTGTTTCGAGGCGAGAGAGAGAGAGAGAGAGAGAGAGAGAGAGAGACGAGACAGCGAGGAGCAAGTCACGCACCGCTCGGAACCAAGGAAACAACTTTAATAAAAACAAACCAGTGTCCCCTCAGACACGGAAAGTGAATTGAAGAGCTCGCACGGGAACGAACGCTACACTGTATACGTGCTTCGCTCCGACCGCACTGGGCAGCACTATATTGGGGATGGGTTGGAGCGCGACTGATGCGCCGTGAATCGGTTCTGAAAAGAAGCTTGGGAGTTTCAGTACTTTTGGAACAATCAGTGACTCCACTTTTAGCCAATCAAATGGTTCGTTCGACCGACGCACCATAGATCTTCCACTCCATACAAAGATAGAGAAAGTGACTGAAACGCGAGACACCAGCCTTGGATCGCGCGTTCCTCGCACGCACTTTCCGAGTTTGGCGTCTCGCGTCTCAGCCACTTTCCCTACTTTTGTATAGAACGACAACTCTGTGGTACGTCGGTCGCTAGAGACGTGGTAAATAAATATAACATGATGTAAAACGCTAAATTAATCACCGCTCAGCGGATACCGAAAGTAACAATTTAATAATTGCCCCAAAATCAGCAAAAACACGTGACGGTCCGGACGACGGATGTCCTGAATTCCAGGAACTAGCAGACGAGTGTTCAAACGATCATATGTTAAATATCCGAACAATAGTGGCTAACTTGTCCTTGAGAGTGATATTCTATATAGCACACCACACAGCGAGTTGTTCGGTTTATGTTCACGAAACAACCGGGGACAGTGTGTTTCAATCAAAACAGCTCTTGAGGTAGAATCAGTAGCTGAGCATCGAGAGGGTGATGTAAGTTCTTGACGTAGTATATTGCACGACATATCACGATGGCTTCTTTCTCACGAGTACATGAAGCGCTCCAGGTGTGAGTTCTCCCGACCAGATTTGTGCCTATCTCAAATACTCTACTCAAGTTACTGTATTTTAGATACTTCTTGAAGTATCTTAGTATCTTTCAAATACTTTTGATCGAGAGTATTTGATACTGTATTCTAATTACATTTTTGAGTATCTTGTACTTACTTGTCACCACAAATACATATTTGAGATTCCGCCATTTTCCGAGTTTTCCAGAATGAAGTGGCATCGGGGTGGTACGAGGGAACGTGAAAATGATTTCCAGCAGCCAAATACTGTGGCTAGCTCCAATAAGCTAAGGTGACTTTTCCCCTGATAACAGACAAGAATTCTCGCATGTTGACAGGTGAGACTTTTTCGAACGATCGTTAGTCGATTCGATCAGGCCTTGGACTCTGACTTCGTGGCGCATCCGCCAGCTGGCTGACACGAAACACCGTGACACCCAAGGCGGCCACATCAGCACGGTAACACCGTGAAAAACTACTCTCATATTAGAAAAGCCACCTTCTCGAAACTCCATGGGCTGCGAAACATTTTCTTTGCTTTACCTTCTGAAGTACTGTCACTCACTTAAGCTGTCACACTGATCATGATGGAAGACAAAGGTTCTATCCTATCAAAGTTGAAAGCTCGGCTAGTTGGTGTAGGCTAAACATAATGTAGGTAAAACAGCGCAGAACGACAAAGACTAGAAGGGAGGAACAAACAGGACGGGACAGGCGCTGACTCGCAACTGAAGGTTTTATTACCGAAAACATAAAAAGTAAACACGCAAGGCAGCAATCTACACATGCGCCAACCTTTCTGCCACATCACATCAGAGACGCCGGGTTTCCGAGTGCTTTGCTGTGTAATGGGAAAGTGGGAAAGGCGGCAGCGATCGCGCCAACATGTCTGTAATCGGAAACTTCTGTCTTCTACAGCTGCTGCTTTCTGGGATCGCCGATTTTGGAAACGTCATACTCGGCGAAACGGTATCACTGCGGCACACGCCTGGTGATCGCCGGCGAATTCCCGATGACCGTAACCAACAACCTGATCATCGCTGGACCACTCAGCACTTCCGGCATGACAGTCTGTATCGCCTCCGTTCGGGAACGTCAGCTGACATCCTGTATGAACGGCACAAAAGGACCGTTCTCGACCGATCTGGCTTCAGTGGGAAAGGCGGCAGCGATCGCGCCAACATGTCTGTAATCGGAAACTTCTGTCTTCTACAGCTGCTGCTTTCTGGGATCGCCGATTTTGGAAACGTCATACTCGGCGAAACGGTATCACTGCGGCACACGCCTGGTGATCGCCGGCGAATTCCCGATGACCGTAACCAACAACCTGATCATCGCTGGACCACTCAGCACTTCCGGCATGACAGTCTGTATCGCCTCCGTTCGGGAACGTCAGCTGACATCCTGTATGAACGGCACAAAAGGACCGTTCTCGACCGATCTGGCTTCAGTGGGAAAGGCGGCAGCGATCGCGCCAACATGTCTGTAATCGGAAACTTCTGTCTTCTACAGGTAAGGGCAAATGCTCCCTGTTACCGTAGTGACGATAGATTTCTATTGCTGCTGCCTTTCCCACAAAGAGCACGAAACTTACTACTGTCTATGAAAGTGTTTTTTATAAGCTTGCTGATTCTAGCAGGCGATGTCGAGGAAAATCCTGGCCCTGACACTGATATGGCTATCATACTACAGCAACTACAGAAGGGTCAGTCAGCTATTTTGAGCAAACTTGACGACATCGAGAAAAGACAAACAAGGTTGGATAGTTTGATCAGTGACTTTGGAACTAGGATTGAATCATTAGAATCTAAAATGCAAACGTTTGAAAATGTAGAGCGTGACACATCACGAGTTTATAACCAGGTCCGTATCTTGTCAGAGAATGCGGACGACATGGTTAGGAAACTCGATGACTTGGAAAATCGTGGCCGAAGACTAAACCTTGTCTTTTATGGTATCGAAGATCGGGAGCCCCGCGAGAGTTGGGAAACATCCGAAAATCTGGTTAGGGCCTTCTGCCAGGATAGACTGCAGATAACGTTCGGGGAAGTTCAGAGAGCCCATAGGATCGGGAAGTATCGACCTAACTATAACCGCCCGATTATTGTAAATTTTGCATCCTACAAGGACACAGAAAAAATTCTTAGTAATGGTAGGAAACTTAAAGGTAGTAATTACGGCATTTCGAGGGATTTTTCACCTCGTGTCAGGGAAATTCGTCGTAGGCTATGGGCGGTTGGCAAAGCACGGAAACAACACGGCCAGGACAAAGTTTCGCTTGTGCATGATAAGCTAATCATAAATGGTGACGCCCATGGATGGGATGATGCTACAGAATCTGTGATCAAATTAAATAAGCAATGACGACCTGTTTCAGCATTGAAAACCGTGACTGAGTGTGGCGTCCTCCTGATTAACTGTCAAAGCATAAAAAATAAAATTGATGACTTCAATGGGCTCTTGCAGATTTTTAATCCCGATATTGTTTTTGCAACTGAGTCATGGTTGGACGCTTCAATCAAAGACTCTGAAATATTTCCGTGTGATTATCGGGTTTATAGGAAAGATAGAAATGCTCGTGGAGGAGGGGTATTTATCATGGTCAAAGAATTGTTCCACAGTGTAGAGATTGATATTCATTGTAACGACGTAGAATCCGTATGGTGCAGATTAAGCACTCCGGAAATGGGCACGATGGCATTGGGTTCCTTTTATCGTCCTCCGGGAGCCAGCGTTGAGGCTATCAGGTCATTAGATTCTATCTTGTCCACACTTCCTGACGATCGTTTTATATTGGCTGGGGATTTTAATTTGCCTGATTTAAAATGGGACGGGAATACACCGTCCGGTGGCGTTTCTTCGGCATTTAATGATGTAATCAGTACGTATGGCCTTAAGCAGTATGTCTCGTCTGCTACTAGAGGTGCCAATATTCTAGATCTAATACTATGCAATGACCCAAATGTGGTTCGATGTGTGAGTGTCCTACCGGGAATAAGCGACCATCACATAGTTACTGCCAAGTTTATCCTGCCGCAATTAGTCCCTGCCAGCCACGATGTTAAAAAAGTGTACATCTACGGTAAGGCCAATTACAATGAAATTATAAATGAACTAGAGGACGAACTAAATATGTTTATGTCAAAATCATTGACTTATGATGCCAACTCACTGTGGACTGACTTCAGAAATCTGCTGTCAAAGCTTGTCGATAAGCACATTCCTTGTAAATATGTAAAGGACAAACCAAAACCCGACAAACCTTGGATGAATTATAAAGTAAAAAAAGTAGTTAGAAAACGCTCACGTATGTATTCCAAGTATAAAAAAAATCCTACTGCCAATCTTGAGTACCGTCTAAAAGAGCTGGATATAGTTTATAGGAGCACCATAAGTACGGCCAAGGAGGATTATTTCTCTGGACTGGCAAAGGCTATCAACATAAATTCGAAAGCCTTTTGGAGTTACCTTAGAAAAACACGAAAAGAAAGAACAGGCATTCCGAGTATTACAAATACTGGTAGAGTCATAACAGATAATACAACTAAAGCTAATTGTTTCAATGATTATTTTCAGTCAATATTTCTCAAAAACGGTGACTACGAACATTTGCCGATTCTTACAGATAGAGTGGAAAATGCTATGCCTCCCGTCATAATCACGCTAGAGGGAATAAGAAATTGCTTAAACTCTTTAAAAGAAGACAAGGCCGTCGGTCCAGACGAGATGTCCCCCAGGGTATTAAGAGCCTGCTCGTGTATAGTTTCCCAATACTTTTATGTAATTTTTTGTAAATCTCTTGAAAGCGGATTGCTCCCTAAAGAATGGAAACAAACGTATGTTGTACCAATTCATAAGAATGGTCCAAAATCAATTGTTGACAATTACAGGCCGATTTCCTTGAGCTGTATATCATGTAAGATATTTGAACATATTGTCTATAGTAGTATAATTAAGCACCTAGAAGATAATAACTTTTTTTGCCCTAACCAACACGGTTTTCGTAGAGGTGTCTCCTGCAGTACCCAATTAATTGAGCTCTATCATGATTTAGTTAGTGCGGCTGAAAACAGACTGCAAACGGATGCCATTTTTATGGATTTCCGCAAAGCGTTCGATTCTGTTTCGCATCAATTGTTATTACACAAAATGAGTGCTTTAAATATTGACCGTAATGTGCTCCGGTGGATAAAAGACTACCTGAGTGGGAGGAAACAGTGCGTCGTCCTGGGGGGTAAAAGATCAGAATACGTAGATGTAACTTCGGGGGTACCTCAAGGGTCAGTGCTGGGACCACTTTTATTTTTAATCTACATTAATGACATAGCGTCTTCCATCTCTTCTAATATCAGATTATTCGCGGACGATTGTGTAATTTACAGAACAATAAGGAACGTTAACGATGTCTCTTCTTTGCAAGAGGATTTGAACCGGGTTAGTTTATGGTGCGGGACCTGGGAACTGGGGTTAAACACAAGCAAATGTTTTCACGTAGCCTTTAGTAAAAAGAAACATAATATTGATTCGGCTTATGCTATTGGTCGAGACTCGTTGCGGAAGGTGTCTGAAATTAAATATCTTGGTGTCATTCTTTCAGAAAACCTTTCGTTCAATCAGCACATAGATATGATCCTGAAAAAGGCTGGCAGGGTTCTTAGCTTTGTCATCCGCAATCTTCGCTCTGCTCCACAAATCTTGAAAGAAGCAGCGTATCGCTCACTAGTTAGACCACATCTAGAATATGCGAGTGCCGTATGGGACCCGCACCAAAAATATCTCATAGATAAGATAGAAGGTATTCAAAATCGCGCTGTGAGGTTTATTCTGAATAAGTATTCTCGAGCAGAGAGTGTGACACAAATGAAAGTTTGTATGGGTATCGAGCCTCTAGAAAAAAGACGTAAGAAAAATAGACTCAAACTTATTTACGCTATCAACAATGATTTAACTGGAATAGAAAAATCTAATTATCTAGAAATGCCCCACTATATATCGAGTAGGAGGGACCACGTAAAAAAAATACGCGAAATAAAATGTCGAACTAACTATATGATGTTTTCTTTTTTTCCGAGAACTATATCGGAATGGAATGAACTGCCGTCTGATATTGTATCAGCTAACAGTGACTCTTTTATTAGCCTTATTAATGCAATGTAGGTTTCTGTATTAAGTACATCATTGTTTTTTTTTTTTTTTTCTTCGAAATATTGCTATTGTGTGCTGGTGTGAATCATGTTTATTGATGTTGTTGGAAATTGCTGATGTGTGCTGTTGTGTGACTTTCCAATTTATAATGATATATGTGAATCATGTAACCCACTCCTCTGCTGTAATGCTCCGGCGCTGCAGAGAATAAATAAATAAATAAATAAATAAATCTTTATTAGGCGGCACATTGCAAAAGCGAGCGTGGCTCTGTGCGTGTCTTGCATTGTGATTGAGCACTGTCAAATCCTAGCGATAACAAAGAGCGGAAACGACCGGGGCTCCGTGGCGCGGCTCCCGCATCACACTTGGGGAATGAATACGAAATCCCGGAACTTGTACTATTTTAGCGTGTCGGTACTTTTTAAACATTTAGAAAGTGGAGACACCAAAGGGACGATACAGACAGCACAATCTTTCAACTTCAACAACATTTATTTTCCGCTTCAAGCTCAAAGCCCGCCCGCTCCGTTGGAGTACCGGAAAGGGAAATCTTGGGGGAAGGAGAGGAAGCGGAGGAAGTGTTTGCGATCCCCCTGTCCTGCGGGGCCAGGTACATCGGGCAAACGGGGCGATGCTTCAACGACCGGCTCCGAGAACTTCAAATGGACGCCGAAAGAGCTGCTTCGGATTCTAAGCACCCGATCGTCATACACGGGAGAAAATGTCCCGGCTGCGCTCCTAATTTCGCCGGCACGACAGCCATGGGAGGCCACTGCGAGCGAGTGACAAGCCCGCAAAACATAAGCACCCCTTCCATTTCGTTCTCAAGAAAGGGGATAATCGTTCTGAGGCCCACAATGGAAGCCAAACGCTGACAGACTAGGCAAGGCGACAAGGTCACCGGCAGAAGCCGCCTTTCCTTTTATGCGTTGTTGATGCCCCTTCGACCTCGCCTTTTGCAAATCCTCCCCACCTGCTTTTGTGTCTTCGTGTGGCTGTCAGCGAGCGCGACAGCCGCTTTAAGCAACTCAAAAGGGTGGAGAGAAACGCGTGACCCCGCGTGACCTCTCTACGTAGGAAGCGTAGGACAAAAACGTTCGGACGAAAATTTGTCACGTGAATTTCTCTGTCCCGCTGATGGGATCTCTGGGGTGGTTGTTTTCGCCGTTTGCCTAGTCATAGAAATAGGCGGGCCCCGTAGGTCCGCTTTTCGAACTGCGCTCTTCAGTGTTCTGTTGCTTTCGTGCGTTCCAGACGCGGCCGTGTTTTTTCGTCGTAAACGGCCGGAATACGTCCATGCCAATGTTTTGGTAACAGCCATTTTTTTCGCCGGAGTTCGTGGAATTCTTGTGATGTGTTTGTTGCACACGCTTCGACAAAAACTGCTCTTCGCCGACGACGAGACGTCAGTTGAATGTGCGCCACCTTCTTTCTCGAGTGTCTTTGTGGTGTGCCTGAGTTGGATTATGATTCTATCAAGGATTACATGATATCGCTCTTTTATTAGTAAGTACACTGCAGGCATGCTTGTGATAGTAGTCCTGCTTTCCTCTCAATCTCCGCGGTCTTTTGTGCGATGAGTTTTGCTTGGCATGAGGACAGTGTTAATTCTATTTTATAATTTGCTTTTCGTTTTGCAGAGAAGTGTGACCTTTGCAAATATGTCGAGAATACACTGTGTGTAATGATAGTGGTTTAATAAAATTCTGGGAGCGATCAAAACAATTTTGTTTGTCCGTATATGTGATTGGATATGCAACAAATGATATGCAACGTGAATACTTTCACGATGTTCAGCCAATACGAAGCAGACGCATCGTAGAGTATTCGCACAATATTGCGCGAACGCTAGGCCGGGGCAAAACAGCTGTACGGCAATACCTGCCGGATAATAAACGGTGGTGCAAAACTGTACATTTCAGCGATATTGGAACCGACTTTCGGCCGGTACTGGAATGATACAGCAAAATATTTCTGTGCTGCTTTTGAACGGAGGTGATGACATCTTACCATCGAGTTTCCAACGCTTATTTAATTTAATTCTCTTCTGGGCCGCGTGAAAGAGCACTTCTGTGACACACCAGAGATATTCAAAACTTGGGCAGGCCTCTCAGCTTTCTTTGCCACTTTTGGCACTTATTTGGCACTTCAGTGGGTAGCCAGAGAAGTGCCAAACTTCCGCATGCCCCGAATCGCCAAATTAAGATTTACTGCGGCAGTTATGGCTCAAGTCTGGCACTTACTTTGGCAGAACTGTAGCGCACCAGAGAAACGCCAAACCTGGCATGTCCGAAATACCCAAATTAGGCGTTGCTTTGGCAGTTGTGGCTCAAGTCTGGCACTTACTTTGGCACAACTGTGGCGGACCAGAGAAAAGCCAAACTCGGCGTGGCCGAAATACCGACATTAGGCGTTGCTTTGGTAGTTATGGCTCAAGTATGGCACTACCTCGGCACTCCTTTGTTGGACCGGAGAAAAGCCAAACTTTGGCATGTCCAAAATACCCAAATTAGGCGTTGCTCTGGCAGTTATGGCTCAAGTATGGCACTACTTCGGCACTGCTGTGGCAGACCAGAGAAAAGCCAAACTTTGGCACGTCCCAAATACCGAAATTAGGCGTTGCTCTGGCAGTTATGGCTGAAGTATGGCACCAACTTTGGCGCTCCTCTGGCGGACCAGAGAAACGCCAAACCTGGGCATGCCCCGAATTCCCAGATTAGGATTTACTATGGCAGTTATGGCTCTAGTATGGCACCAACTTTGGCACTCCTCAGGCGTACCAGAGAAGAGCCAAACTTTGGCATGCCCTAGGATCGCCCAACTAAGGCTATAGTTAGGCACCGTACTTTGGCACTGATGAGTGCCATGGTGCAAAAACCTAACTGCGCCAAAGTTGAGCCCTTATGTTTGCCAGACCTTTGCCCAAGTTGGGCATTTTTCTGGCGTGCTACCTGGGTAGCTTCGTTACCGAGGAGTGCGCGTCGACTGTAATTCGTTTTCATGTTTTTTGCGGACTGAAACGATTTCTAATATGCGCGGGTGGTCCGAATTTTTTTTCTTTATAAGAGGACAAATATATTGTATTGTAAAAGTAAAAAAAAATAGCTACAGGAGTTATGCTTCATTTAAAGCTTGCTGCAGTCATAGTTGAAAAGGGGACAATTTTTTAAAGGGGAACCCTTACAGAAATGTCATATATGACCCAGATATATTTGATTTAGGGCCGTATATGGGCATATAAGTAGACATATAAGGTCATATATTGCCATACAAGGGCAGAAATCAGGGCAGATATGGTAAGGTGACACCATATATGACGCAATATATTGCCAGATAAAGTCATATATGGTGCCAGTGGCTGTCATATATAACTGTATAGGATGCCTGATACTCCTGTATATGGCACTATATGGTGCCAGTCAACATGTAGATGCAGGTAGCACTCCGCGTCGGCCGGTATCGGGACTACGCCGGCCCGCCCATGGTAACAGGATGGCAGCGCCTGGCCATGGGCGCCGGGAAGCTACCGGCCCCGGCCGGCGTCGGGGTTTCGTCTTGCTCACTGGCCAGTCCAGCCGTAGAAGTTACAGTGACTGGCCGGCATCGGGTTTTTGCTGTCTTTGCTGGCTAGTCTTTCCATGGAGGTTCCAGTAACTGGCCGGCATCGGTATTTTGCTGTCTTTGATGGCCAGTATTTACGGAAGTTCAGTAACTAGCCGGCATCGGTATTTTGCTGTTATTGATGGCCAGTATTTACATGGAAGTTCAGTAACTGCCCGGCATCGGTATTTTGCTGTCTTTTATGGCCAGTATTAACATGGAAGTTCAGTAACTGGCCGGCATCGGTATTTTGCTGTCTTTGATGGCCAGTATTACATGGAAGTTCAGTGACTGGCCGGCATCGTCGCTTTGCTGTTCGCAGGCTGGCGAGCCCCGGGAACTTCCGTTTACTGACCGGCATCGTTTTATTTTTTTGCCTTTTTCACTATGCAGTCAATTCATTGAGATTCCGACGAACTGCGGCAATTCATGAATAGCGAGTGGAAATGTTTGCGTTGATCAATCCTTCGTAAATGACTGCCGACGCTGGCGTATTTGATCCCACCATGGCAAGGCTGACGTGTTTTATCGCGAAAACGCGAGAAAAAACAATGCAGTGAGGAAAATTTGCCGTCCAGGATTTGAGAATCTGACCCCCTACGCCACGAAAATTAAGTTTTAGAACGCCGAACGATACTTTTTTCAGGAAGTTAGTTTATTTTGATGTACTATACTTAAGGTCCGGCGTTATACGCACGTGTTTGGCTCTGATAAAAAAATAAAAACGGTATAGCGGAGCCTCGAATGAAAAAAAAAAGAAAAAAGACGTGGCATGATTGAGCACGCGCTTTGAGTTACAAAAACAATAATAAACATTACTTTCCAGAAACTAGAAAAGTAAGAGATGTGTTTATTGCTTATGACGCCACGAGAGGTACATAACTCTCCTGAGAGATCATTTTATTGGTCATTTTAATCTAGTGTGAAAATATGCTATTTCAGGCAGGAATCGACGGTTTTATGTGGTAGTTACGATCATCTAAGAGAAATATTTTAAATGTTCACATAGCCAAACGATATCTGTCTCTTAATAGCTTATGTTATACGACATAACGTACCAGAGGAACGCGAATATAAAAACTTTTTTTTCTTTACTCAAAAAAGCGAGAAACACCAATGCGTTGTGGATGTTCACACTGCTGGCTTTGTGAATGTGACCCTTGACGCTGCGAAAAATAAATGTTACAATGCCGAACGATACCATTTCTGAAATCTAGTTTAATTATCCGGTGCCCGCAATCTGACGGAGGCTTATTGCGGAGGAGGCGCCGTGTAACCGAGCTTTCGGTTGCACGTCAAAAGATCCCCAGGTGGTCGAAATTAATCCTCAGTCCTCCACCGGGGCGTGCCAGATGCCCGTCGTTGGTTTGGCACGTAAAACCCTCAAATTTTTTAGTTTAATTATCCGCGCTGTACTTGAATCTCAGGAATAAAAAAGTGTTTAGGCCTAATAATAAGTAAAACTGCGGTGCACAACCTGTATATGTAAGACCACGCGGCACGCGGGGGATGGCGCTGATCTACCAGAACAAAATTAAATACCACTTTCCGGAAGTCAGAAAATTAAGAGATGTGCTTAGTACGTAGCGCGCTATGAGCTCTACTAAATTACTGCCTTAAAATGGCGGTATTTTTGTTTCAATAGTGGGTGAAGATGACCGTTTTCATGACAAACTTTGGCTTCATCACTGTGGCAGTTTTACCACTTACGCATTTTCCCATTTTGCTCTCAATGTGCCCGTTATTATTATTTTTATTTCTTCGTTGAAAGGACTTGCGCTGTTTGCCTACTACACTGACCCACAATTAGCACGGAGGAAGCGAATCATCCCGGCAAAACAAGAGGGCCAGGGTTTCTGAATTGCATCAATTCAAATGTGGGCTCGCACTTTTTATTTTCACCTTCTGCGTGATTGTTACCCTGAAGAACGGTGCCGACGACAGCATAAACATAGAAAATATTTCAAATAATAAAACTAATACAAAAAGGTGTGAAAAATTTTAAAATAATAAAAACGAATTCAAAAAGGTGAGACAAAAATATTTAAAATAATAAAAAGTAATACAAAAAGATGAGAAAAAGTATTTAAAATAAAACCTAATACAAAGAGGCGAGAAAAAATATTTAAAATAATAAAAATAATACAAAAAGGTGAGAAAAAAAATATTTAAAATAATAAGAATAATACAAAAAGGTGAGAAAAGATTTAAAAATAAAAACGAACACAAAAAGGCGAGAAAAAAATATTTAAAATTATAAAAAGTAATACAAAAAGATGAAAAAAAAAATATTTAAAATAATAAAAACCAATGCAAAAAGGTGCGCGTTTAGCGCGATTCGAACCAACGACCACACGCTCAGCAAACCAGAGCGTCAACACACTAGACTACCGCCGCCCGGCTGTCCTGTGCTCTTTTTCTAGAAGGTTAAATGTCTGCTGAATTCGTTTTGAACCATTGCAGGCTTAGTTTCGTATTTATTATTTTGCAACATGTTCAGAGTTTTTTCATAATATTGTGGCGATATTGACGTGCGCAATAATTTATTATTGTTGTGTCTTTTATGAGTTTTATCATGCGGTTTGCTGATCGTTTTATTTCAAACGTGTTGAAGATACAAATACTATCTCATCGAATCAACGGCCTATGTTTCGCACGTTTTGCCGGCCGTGTGCGTTTGAATGCCTGTGTTCACGACCGGCTAACGGTCCAATTACCCGATTAGTGGTGATGCGTGGAGTTTGCTTTAGTTTCAAATGTGTCCGACAAAGACGGAAGCGACTGTGGGACGTGGAACTACGTCGAATCTGCTCAACAGCCAAGATCATGGCACGGGATCGAAGTAAGTTCGTTTTTTGTTCGTGCACGTGGGTCAAATTGAAACAAAATGAACAGCTAACAGCGCGATAGGAATCGGTAGCTACGGTAGTACTCACCCGGGGAACGACGCGTGAAGCGGCGTGTTATCCGTCGGCACTCCCGTCGAAAAAAGCAAAATAAAGACACAAATACTATAAATATACAAGAAATATCGCGCGCAGAAGAGAATAGAAACGCTTAGAAGCAACAAAAAATACACTGCAATAGATAAAAATAGGTAATAGAATCGAAAAACAGAGGATTAAGAGGAGGCAAGCGACAAGGCAATGCGATCTCAAGGCAGAGCGGCCAGGCGAGGGACAATCTCTCCCACAATTCCTCGCGCGCGGGCCGGGGCGCTTGGGGGATTTCGCAAAAGGGCTATAGCTGTTAGGTATACTAAGACAGAAACCTCCATTGGCCGATCCTTGGGTGAATGTGTTAGCATGACCCTTCGGGAACGCCACAAACGTCCCCCTTTGGGAAATGCTAATGCTGACCCCTTCCTTTTCTCTTCTGGCTTTCTCGTTTGCTTCCTATATTTTTTGCTGCCTCTTTTTGGCTTTGTTATGAGTTCAGTGTTAGCGTTTCCCAGAGGGGGGCATGTGTGGCATTTCCTAAGGGTCATGCTAAAGCATTCCCTAAGGGTCCACCAATGGATCTTCCTTCAATTGTTTACGGCTTCTGCCGCACGCAGACCTGCGACCGCGTCCTTCTGCAGACAAAACCGTGAAAAGGGAAGTGCGCTGCATAGAAGGGAGAAATACTGAAGGTCAAAGGCAAAAGGGAGGCGATATCACAGGGCGGAAGCCAATACACGCGTGGATACTGAGGCGAATATGAACTTGCAGCAGCGTCAGGTAGCAGATCCCGTAGCTAAGTGTGCAAGGTGGGCGAACGAGTTTTGAGTCACGATTGGAGCTACTTCATCTCTGTAAAATTAAAGGCCTTGATTGACACACATGCCATGTCAAAGAACAAAATGAGTGTCTACATGCTTTTACATCTTACATTGCAGTCAAGAAAAACAACAGGCACATGAATTGATAAGATCGAAATATCACTTACACGTGTGCCCGTCTCTTTACCAATAGCAGTTTGGCAAATCTGTTCGATTCAAAGGGAAAGGAAGAAAACACTAGGCAAATCTACTAAAACGTTGCTGATGATTTAGCAGGTGCATTGTAACAAAGCCATGACCACTTCTTGCGTCAAGTGGCACAGGCGTTTTGCAGAAGGCAAATATATTGCCAAAGACAACCTCCCCATCACAGTGAGAATGAACGTAAAGTTAAAGACGTGCACCTTTTTTGAGAAACGCCGGTGCCACATAGAAATGCTAAACCTGGTCTTATTTTCGCTACCGTACACCTGCTCAATTATCTGCAAGGTTTCAGTAGCAGAGTTTCTAGTTTTTGCAAAATGTAATGTTCATTACCTACGTCAACTACGACATGATGCTCTCCGCCGGTGGCGATTCACCATTTTCTCCAAAATAGGTTGTCTGCTTGCACTGATCTGTCACTTCTAACCATTCATGCTGTGTGACAATCCGAAGTGTGCCGTTAGCTATACATAAAATATATTTCGCAATATTGTAAAATGCTGCTATCTAGTGTGGCCCGCCCCCCATATTTTCCGAACGTAGTGGTAAAGTGGCAGGATGATGCAAGAGCCAACTGTGCAGCAATTTATGTGTTCATGCCCACAAAATACTTTGCCAGCAACTCTGAGTTAAGCTTCAGCTACCAGTTGCTTGCCGTAACTCTTACACACAGTTTGTAGACACAACAAAGGTTATATGATATGGAGGTTAATAAAATTTGACATAAATATAAACTCACATTGCCATTCCCCATAGGCAAGACCTCTGCAGTTGGTGCTGGAGCCACCGGGGGCTCTGCAGCGGGGGGGGGGGGGGGGGGTACAGGAGCCAGCAGGGGCTCTGCAACTGCTAGCTCTGCAGCCGCTACGGTGGCAGGAGCCACTGGGAGGGCGAGAACCCTTGGGGGGGCTGGAGCCGCAGGAAGGGCTGGAGCCGCAGGAAGGGCTGGAGCCGCAGGAAGGTCTGGAGCCGCAAGAAGGGCTGGAGCCACGGGGAGAGCTGGAGCCGCTAAGGGAGCTGGAGTCGGTGGGCGAGCTTCTATGTCGGCCCACGGTATGTCGACCCACTCCAGGTTTTTCCACTCTTCATCAGCCACCGCTAAGGCAGCGCCAACTGGGGCAGCCTCCGCAGGTGCCGCTGATAGGGAAGGAGGCACTGCCACAGACGACGCACTGCAAGGCTTGCCATCTGTAAACAGGCCACATAACCCCTGAATGTCATTACAAATATACTCATCCACATGCAGAACATGGGCAGAACATGGGCATCTGAAGTGGTCAGAGAGAGAAAGTACAGCGAGTACAGCATGCTAGTTTTTTGTGGTCCTTTTCTCTTGATGACGTCCTTTAGCAGAGCAGTTAATGTCCTTTAAGAACCAGTGGTGCTGCTTACGGTATCATGTGCCAAACACCAGAAAACAGGAAGTTCAACTTAACCTACAGATGTGACACGATGCGGCGACACCATTGCGCCAGTATCGTCATGCGTTGCCTTTATCCCATTTGTGGCTTGGAGTCAATATGCTGCTGTTGCATTCCCTAAACATGACTAATGTCTTTCACAATGCATGTCCATCATTACATGGGTTATGCACACCACGGGGAAGTTTGTACTGAAAAAGAAGTCCAATGCACCCCTTGCTGAATTACCGAAGCACCAAGGAGCGTGTGTTAACATGGATACATCTGCTGCACATGCTCACAATAGTGTACAGAAAGTTCAAAGTAAATTACTTGAATAAGGCGTTGGCAAGTCCTAGATTTTATTTAAAAATCTAAATCTAACTGCTGGAGATGCCAGAACGTGCGGCGCATGTAACTAAACTCTCACCCTCTTTGTTACAGCTACTTAGTAAAAAATGTCCAGCGGGAATTCATTTGTATTGTTTATGATAGGCACATTGGTCGCCGCCGTTAATATAGTTACAACTGTCTTGGCAGACCTACACCTCGTGTCTCTTCCTGAAAGGAGGCTTGCACGAGATATAAAAGTTCTACGTTAAGTTGCGCACATTATGCTTGATTGTTGAAGCTGCTAGCATCAGGGTGTCGAACCGAAACTGTTTTCGGTTCCGGTTTGACATTTTAGTTCGGTTCAGGTTGAGCTCCAAGATGGTGGCATTCATTTCGCTTCAAGCTCTGTTCGAATTCAAGAAAAATGAGCGGTTCATTTACAGTTACGGTTCAGTTACAATTGAACAAAGCATCAAGTTGGGTGAGTTGGTTTGACACCATGAAACGGGAACAGCCTGAAAACAAACGAGGGACGAGTAGAAGAGGTAACAGCACCATGTCTGTCGTTACCTCTTCCAGCGCCGTGTCTGTCGTTACCTGTTCTACTCGTCCCTCGTTTATTTTCACACTGTTCCGGTTTACGACTAAACAACATGATTGGCGTCACCGCGATTCCGAGTCCCATCCAAGTGTCTGAAAACTTTTTATATCAACATTACTTCCGCATGTCCCATGACACGATTGCAACAGGCATACAATTTAATGTTTGTTCACGATGACATCTGTAGTTGAATATTTTGTACACTCCCTTGTTTAATATTTTGTATTGCTTGAAGATTCCGTAAAAACAAAGTGGACTGTCCTGCAGACCTCATGACTGTTGGCAGGCATTGAAATATACTATCTATCTATCAAGTTACTCTATGCTTGGCAACACTTTATCAAAGGGTCTATTGCTTTTATAAACCCATCCATCTGAATGACAATTATCAAATTCCTTAAAACAATAGCATTTCAAGAAACAGTCTCTTACCCCACCTTTGAAGCAGCCTCTGCTGCAATATGTGATTCATGTCATGCTCCTTTTGTAGCTGTGCTCTAAGCGTCGCAATTTTTCCCTTGTATTTTTTTTTTTGCTGCAGCTTCTCGACAAGTGACTTCTCGCTCTCCACAGGATCCTCAGCTTCGCTGAGCTTCTGTTTGCTCCTCTTTTTTTTCTTCACCCCGCTGTCATCAGACGGAGAAAGTTCGTCAATCTAAAATCACAAATGGTTAAAAAAGTCACAATGTTAATGCCTCTTATTGCATAGCAGAAGAAACATGTTCTGAGGAGTCACGGAGCGCAAGCAAGATGCTGTTGTCATCCTAATGTCACTGCAGTGGGAAATGCATAACAGAAAAGCCACAATCCATTAGGCACAAGACTTAACCAATGCCGAACCACTCCGAAATATATTTCTCATAACCGCACAAGGTGAAGGCTGAATCGCATGTAAGCGATTTGGCAAGCGACAGAGACGAGCTAGGCCATCGTTTGCTCGGTTCTAGATTTCAAGACAACTCCGCTCATCACCCGGAAGTGACTTGCGTGCGGTTAGCCTTGGCAAGGGACAAACCGAGCTACAGCGGATCCTCTTTCTGTTGCCTCGTCACATCGCCTGGAAAATCGCTCACATGTGGTTTGTACCTAACTCGTCACGGCTCAGACATGGGTGTGCACCAGCCGCATGCTCCAGCTTCACAGGTACACCTCGCACCAGCATAAAGTCTAGGATGCATTAAAAGCTGCTACGTGATAAACTCTATAAGACTGGTACTTTGGGCGAGTTGGCGATGCATTACAAACAAAAAAGACAGCACAAAAAGTAATGAAGGACAGGTCATTTTTGCACTGTTACGTTAGTAAGTCGTAAACTCTTCTGCACCCCATAGTTCAGCACATCTTCACCACCATCCTGGATGTCTGGCATGAATCACTTCCTTCACAGAACACACACAACAGCTCGCATATCATGAAGCTTACCCCCAAGTTTTCATCAAGGATGCAGGGAACTGCAATGTGCTTCCTCCTAAGAGTGTCCAGCAGGCCATCCCGTGTGGCTAGAAACACAGAAAAGACACATCACCGGAATTCACATCACCAGAATTCACATGTCAAATGAACCAAGTCAAGGCCTGCTACATATGTCAGAACTATACTTCGTTTCAGCTTCCGTCCGAGCGCAGCCGAAGGCTGAGGGACGGTTCGCAACTTCGAGAAGAGCATTCCTACGCACCACAAAGTAATCTGCAAAATAATTTTTTTTAAGAACTATTTTTTGCGTAAACATTGCACAACATTCCAGATATGTACTGCTGAGAACGATTTGCAACGAAAGTAATTAAATATATAAAATTTATGTTTTTAATTATATATGTAAATGCATGTGGTTTATTGCCAACACTTACATCCGCTGGCAACATAGCTGTAGCGCTCTGTTTTTCTGCGTGATTTCGTTCCCGTAATGGCCGAATCATGTGCTTCGCTGCTTTCCTCACCGAGTCGCTTCAAAACGTTCTTTCCCAAAGGCACGTCTGGGCGTCAGGCACGAGAGGTCATGATGAATGTCTACTTTCAAATTCGGTAGGAGACTCTGGCCGCGTCGTACCGCAATTGCGTTGTAAACAAGAAAAGCGCCAAGCCACTACAATTCACTGATATGCGGCGAAATCAGGGCACCTCTTTACCTGCCAATCACATTGAACTCCGAGAATTAGGTGGAAAGGACTGTGCGTCGAGCCCGGGATTATCCAGACCATACATGGAAACATGACAGGCCGGGTCATCGGGCACCTTGCAATGTGTACTTCCATCTCAAAATTATGCCGAAATGCCGAACAGGTGGAAAGCTCGGACACAGACGCCAGCGGCCAGCCTACGTACTGACATCCCCCGACTAAATTTCAGAACGTGAAAGGGCACTTGTAGCAAACGATAACGTTGATACACCCGTAGCAGACGAAATACTCAGCGAGCGCGGGCGGTGCGGACGACCAGCGGCGCAATGGAGCGATACAAAAGTGCAGGCGAGATCGCGTGACCTATTGCCGGCGTGCGATTGGCTCCGGCCACACGTAGCTTTGGCTGCGCTCGGACGGAAGCTGAAACAAAGTATAATGCTTGCCCTTGGTGGCAGATGTCAGATGAATCCTCAAGACAATAAAAACAGCTGAGCAAATGAATAGTGCATTTTCTTCCATCACCTAATAATTCAGGCTGCAAGTTAATTACACATAACAGGAGGGTTGGGGTCTACTAGGAGACTTCTGGTTTTACTTGCACATCCCAACCCTTCCCAGACGAAATAAAAATTATTATGATTATTAAATACATCCTTACGAGCACTTCAGTCGTCCTATGCTTATAAAATCACGAAATGAATAATTTAAACAGCTACCTGCAAACAACGCGTCTCCACGGCATGCAGCACTGTGCACTAGGTTCTAAAACTTCCATATGATGCAACAAGTAAAATAGGACTTAAGTAACAAACCGTTTATTCGTACGGCGGGTGATTTTGTCCAGCGCACCATAATCCTTGCTCCGAGAGCGTCAGCACTTTCATCTGCAAGCCCTGTAGGTCGTTTACACACTAAAAAATTGTTGTGTGGGAGTGTTTATACAGAGCGATGTTTGTCAGCCTTTCAGAGATGCAGGTCTCTCCGCTGTAGATGAGAAACTTAGCCAGTGCAGTGCAACTGCTAGCCTGGGGCCTTTAACGGGCACCACGCAGTTGCGATACGCGACCCGCACGCCGATACGATGCTCATCCAGATCAAAACGGGCAGGGGCGGGGTTTGAACCCCACCCCTGCCCGTTCGAACCCCGGGGTTCTGCAGCGCAAGCTTTCGTTCCACGCGCTCCGAGCTGATGTGCGCTAGACCACTCGGCCACCGATCACCCTAGCTTCCGGCTGTGTAAACATACAACACAATTACTTTAAAACTCGACGGTGCAGCAGGCACATTGGAGTTCAACCTATGTCAAGGGTGTTCGAAAAGAAACTTTACGGTGCTACAAAGAATAAAACGCACCCAGAACACTTACCACCAAGCAGCTTCACTTTGGCTTTGTAGTAACCCTCGTCCTTCCCTGCCGTGGACCGCCAATAAGTCAATTTGGAAGTGTCGTCGAAGTCATCCTCATTCTTAGGATAAAATTTCTTAATCAGGCTGACATCAACAATGGCTTTCGCACCATCCTCATAATGTACGTATGCAAGCATAGCGTCGAAAACAGAAGAAAATACGGAACACGCAAAAACAACAATGGCGGTCGACGCGCAAAACCGGCGAGGCGGATGCAAGTCGAATACAGATTTGTGTTGGATGTTGAGGGCTTCTGTTGGCTAGTGCAGCAACACTTCAAGTACTTTCGGTTTGAAATTTACCCATTTTATTTCAAACCACTGTAGATAAAAACCAAAAAAAAAAAAAAGAAAATAAGAAAAAAGGGGGCATAAGAAATGTAACATGTAAAGCCAGAAATGTTTTTAACGACGGCAGTTACAGTTCTTAACTACGCTAAAACAACGTACCCGCACTTTATACGCTGAACCTGCGTCTTCACAACTAAGACGTCAAATCATTTTTTATATGTCTGCACACAACCTCAAAAGGCGCAAACAAAAATTGAATGAAGATTCTACATGTATGACAGGCACGTAGCCAGATCAGGATTTTGTTTCAGGAGGGGGGGGGGGGGGGAAGGGCGGGTGGGGGGCGCCTATGACAAAATGCTGTATTAGGGGGAGGGGGAGAGGAGGTCTCAGCAAAATGGAAGATTTCGAGGGGGGGGGAGGCGAACCCCATGCCCCCCCCCCCCCCCTGGCTTCGTGCCTGATATATGAGTAATATCAAAGCGAACTCCAATCACGCTTCTTTCACTGTAAAATAAAAATGATAAAAGTATATCCATTGATTTCTTTTTTCTAGAGGGAGTTTACTATGTTTTGTTGGCTCTTTCTTGTCATTATATTTCGGCTGAACTTAGCACACAGGTGTAATGGCATGGTGGAAGCTTGCAGTAAAATTGTGTAAAGATTAGTTCACGTGAGTAAAACACACACACACACACAAAAAACTACATGTTCCTAAACTTTGTATGTAGAAATAAATACTTTTGGGCCCTGTGGCATTTATTATGACCAAGTGAGGTTAATAACATGTTAGTCAATTGTATTTTCTCTCTATCCCACTTGTTTTTCATCCGTAATAAACCCCGGAATAGTCCAGAGTGAGTTTTTGGGTATGTCGAGAAGGAAAGGCTTAGTAATATTTTTTTTTTATGTATAAACAATCACAGTTAATTTTTTTTTTTTGCCTTTAGGAGTATTACGTGCAGATACTTTAAATGTATGGTTCCTCCACCTTCGTGAATCTGTTGTAAATTGTAGCGCGATACGATAATAGGTCGATTTATGCAGTCGCTACAAAGTGCCAACAAAACGTTGCACATCCCCTGTATATCAGTGCAATCGACATAGAATGAAAAAGTGATAAAAGCGACTGCTTAATTATGATATCAGCTTTAAAACCTGTAACGCGGGCGCCTCTACCGTTGTGTTTCTCGCCTGATTGACCCATTTGAGCTCGATAGCCTTTGGAAAAAAAAAAAAAAAACATTTAGTTTCAGTTTCGTTTCTGCGCTTGCCTCATTAAAAAAAAATCTTTACATTGAAATCATTTTTCACGTAACCTAAATTGGACGTTATTTCAGCTAGTCTTATAAGTAGAGTTGAGAAAAGGGTGCTCTTAATTAAATGCTTAACAAAATTATTATACCCAGCCATACTTTTCTTGTAAATGGACCGAATCCAATCCATCCCGATCCAGAGCATCTGCGTAATGGGGTAACTCAGGGCGTTGTTCAGGTGAACTGATTATTTGTGTCGAAAATTTGACGTCATGGCATCCGTGCCACCTGAAAAACGAAGGAAGAAGTACCTACACTGGGACGCGGTCCTCGACATTCCGTCGTCCACAAAACACCGGTGGGAACAGCGCGAAAGTACGGACAAAACCAACACGTCGCCCTTCGTGAATGGAGCGTCATGTTCCAGTTCCGTCGACAGAAGAGCCTGCGCGAATGAAGCCGCCGGTTCTGCCGACAGCATACCTTGCGTGGGTGAAGCTTCCTGTTCGACAGCCACAACTGACTTCTTTGAGGTAACCGATATCGGCCGTGGAATCGGTGCCGACTCCCGTGAGTCCGATGACAGAAACTGTACGAGTGATGGAAGTAGACCTGGAAGCCCTGGCGAATCGCACTGCAGCCTCAGTAAAGCCATCGATGAAGCTGGCGACAGCGATGAAGGAGGACCTGAACGTCCCAGCGAATCGCTTTCAATCCTCACTGAGACTACCGGTGGAAGCAAGTGTGCGAGTCCCAAATCAAGTGATATAATCAATGACGTCTTGGACGACTTTGACTTCAACTGCCCGGATCTTGAAGCTGGATCTGATCCGGAAGGTGGATCGCCCGCTCCTCCCTATGATGAGGCTTCCCTCCTAAGCGACTGTTTTGCACAGTACGGAGATTCAACAATGCCCCACTCCACAACAACAAAAACAGAGATAATTGCCATGATTATGGCCTTCCTGGCATCTTTCAACTTGCCCTGGACTGCACTCGAGTTCCTACTCCTGATGCTAAACAAGTCATATGGACCGGGAAGCGATGTCCTGCCGAAGAGCAAGTATTTGTTTCGGAAGTTGTGAGCTGCGAAATCGAACAAGCTGGTTAAACACCATTTCTACTGCCCGACGTGTGGTTCCCTCCTTGAGGAGGTCAGCGAGAATGACATCGACAGAGAGTGCCCCAGCTGCAAGATCAGTCAGAACCTCGACAAAGCAAGAAGAGATGGTTCTTTTTTTACCATGCTTAGTTTCCGGCATCAACTATCGCAAGTCATCAGCCAGACAAAGGCAACACTTCATGACAACCTGAAGAAGCTCAAGGAGCAGGCTGAAGAGCCCTCAGAGATTGTAAGAGACATCACCAGTGCTGCTGCGTACAAGAAGCTTCGCGAGTCTGACGTCCTCAACTGGAGTGACCTAACGGTTACGTTCAATACAGACGGCAGCCCACTCTACAAGTCATCGAAAAGCTCCGTGTGGCCCATTCA
The DNA here is from genome assembly GCA_013358835.2 of Ixodes persulcatus. Lineage (NCBI taxonomy): Eukaryota > Metazoa > Arthropoda > Arachnida > Ixodida > Ixodidae > Ixodes > Ixodes persulcatus. The sequence goes on along the minus strand of JABSTQ010002211.1, from coordinate 1,975 downwards.
ATTCACCATCAATGAGCTCCCGCCACGGGTTCGCTTTGAACACTGTGTCCTGGCTGGACTGTGGTTCGGGTCAAGCCACCCAAACATGGCTCTCTTCTTGGAGAAGTTTGTCGAGGAAGTGAATGCGCTAGACTCCTTGACCTGGCGCCACAACTCGTCCACCATCTCCTCCAAGGTCTACGCACTTTGCTGCTGTGTTGATGCACCGGCACGGGCTGAAGTTAGAAATCACAGCCACTTCAACGGATACTTTGGGTGCCCATGGTGCCTTGCAAGTGGTGAGCATCTGGAAGGTAAGTCAGCATTTTCGTCTCTTCAATTTTTTATGAACAATCAGAGCTCGGTATCGTGACTTCAGGCTTGCCAGTTTAGTGGGTACTTGGGTATAGAAAGGAAGTACTGTAATTGAAACTCCCACAAGCACATCACTTCCAAAAGGGGTCAGTGGTTTTTGCTTCCTACACTAAACTTGACTTGTTTAGAAGTGACTAGCTAATTTTCCCCCTCTTCAGGGCAGTATGAAAGAAGAAATGTCTGTCCGAACAAACTAGAAAAATCTTAAATTTTTGTCCTTCTGTATTGCTTTTTGGAAACATTTGATTTAATCTTTTAGTCAAAGAGCATTGGAATACTTTTGGTTTGTGTAAATAAATTAATACAATAATCAAGTGGTTACTTCTTACATTGTGCACAGCAAATGTATTGTATTTGTCTCTCCATTTGCAGGATGTGTGCGCTACCGGGGCACCCTGCCAGATGAGGAGAGAACACCACAAGGGATCCGCAGGGACATGGAGCTGGCCACGCTGACTGGGAAACCGGCGAACGGTGTCAAGGGACCGTCTCCACTGGCTCGCCTACCACACTTTGACTTGGTGTGGGGGTTCTCTGTTGATTATATGCATTCTGTGCTCCTTGGAGTTGCCCGCCAATTCACAGACTACCTCTTCAAATCTACAAACTGTCGGGAGGACTTCTATCTTGGCAAGTTGTATGCATTGTAATAAGAAGACTTTGGGAAAAAAAATATCGTTACCTTATCTCAAATATAAGGCAACAAAGCTATGTAGCTTATTATGCATCTCAAAAATCAAAATTTTTCAATGTCTCGCAACATTACTAATAACAGAGGTATACAGCACTATTCAGGCCCCTGGCACAACTGATATCTCTTTGCGGCAACAGTAATTGCAAGAGGTGATCCCTCCAATGCTCCTGCATTAATTGCTAGGTTTGGCGTTACCAAGCCCGAACTCATTACTGTCCTAAGCATGCACCTGACCTCATTACACCGCCGTTTCCGTCTGCTGCAGAAGTTGAATAGATGTACTATCGGGGAGAAATGAAATGCAAACAGAGGAGTGCGTGGCTCGCGGTAGAGGCTGTGCCGCCTGGAAGTGAGCCTAGGGGCAAGGGTGCGGGGCCTACTTTGATGTGTTTACGCCCTTCGCTCGGCACTCCCCTAGCTTCGGCAGGGCGCCTCTTAGTGCGCTGAAAGCTATCACCGCTGTGTTTGCTCGCTTGGCGCATGCGGCGCGAGGAAGGCGCGCTCTAGCTGCTACTAGCGCAAGCTTCTTCGCGCCGCACACGCTGATATATTGGATATTAGTATTGGGATAGCATTCATTATATTCTCATTCGTGAACTAACATGCCATACTTTTTTAGATGTGTGTGCAGCCGGTAGGGAGAACACATATGCATTTGAAATATTTGGTTGTGCATATGTCTTTGAGTAGTATATAATATTGAGCCACTAGGAAGTGGTAGATTAATAAAACATGAGTGGAAAACCAAGTGAGTTACGTAAAAAGCATGCATGTGACCATTCAGATGAAATTGGTTTTGCAGGAAGCCCCTCAATCGTGGCCATGGTCAACCAGAGACTGCTCAGCATCAGGCCGCCACACACCATGACTCGCCTTCCCCGACCTGTTGGTGACAGATGCTTCTGGAAGGCAAGCGAATGGCGACTT
>JABSTQ010002210.1:0-61594 GCA_013358835.2 Ixodes persulcatus | reverse complement strand
AGACTTTGTTAGCTTTTGGCTTTGGAGGTCGGAAAGGGCGAGAAGGTTCTGTGGTGAAGTTCGTGGAGTGTATATAAGAGGGTGACCAAATACACTTGTCTTTAGCTGTGTCAGAGACGTGTCCTCGACTGTTCATTTTTCTTCTACTTTGAAACTTTCCTTTTTTCCTGCCTCAGTCTCGGGCTAAGAACCAAATGGTTAACCCTTTTAATGTCCCCCGGGGCGTTGTGGAGTATCTAAAATGGATAATAAATAAATAAATGTTCGATCAAAACAACAAACTAACTGTATGCTTTGACCTTCCGTGGCGTGTTTATTGCAATCGTCGCTGTGTAAATAAACGACAAAATTCAAAAAAGAAACATTATCATAAATTTCTTTCAGTCGCAGTCATTTCTGTCTACTGGCTGTGGAATCTGCTTTGTGCATTCGCAGTAACTTTCTTTTCCTAAGCATCCAAAGGTTGCAGCACGAATCCCCCGATTTTATTTTCCCCGTCCCAAATGCCCCGTGCCATTTCCCCCGAGTGTCAAAATCCCCATTTTCAAAATCCCCGTTTTCAAAATTCGCGTCTCGTTTGCCCCGAGTGTCAATATCCCCGTGCCAAATTTCCCCGCTATGCACCTGCGGACGATCCGGTTACGTGGTCTTGCGGTGCACGGATCGGCATGCTTTCTCAGTGTCGGCTTACAGACTTTTCAGAGCACGGAATATTCGATCCGTGATCATTTAAACTTGCAATTTTTCATCAGTTATTACTAAAACTAGTAGTGTTATTTTATAACCTCTATTTTCATCTTCTGAGCATTACTTTTTGGCAATTATTAAAGCACTCGTAAGTGACTAAAGTCAATGCACTCGTACACCTCTGCTCTTATTTTCAAATCAACGCGCACTGTGTTCTTTGCGATTCTGTGTCAGTAATTCATATCTCTACAATAATGCAAATTACAGGAAGTTTATTTACACGTTTCTGCATACACTTTCATGGGAGCAACGTCCACTACTTATATGCCGCAATATCGCTGCACCAGCTTCAGGAACTCTTGGATGCTCAGCTCTCCATTGGACAGACGCTCCTCGAGCTTCTTTATGGCCTCGTCTTTCATCTCCCACTTCTTTTGACGCTTTCGTGCTTGGCCGCCGTTGGACACTTGGTGGAGGGTGACTCTGCTAGTGGCCTCGTCTTGCTTGATATGCTCGACGAACGTGTAGACATTGGGGTGTGCTTTTCCAATGACATTGTTAATTTTCCTGCAGATAAAAAGCACAGAGGTCACAACTTCTGGTAGATAAGAAATTTGATACTAGGATAACTACATTTTATAATATTGCAAAGTGTACTCACCGGTGCCAGGCTTCCTTGAAGTTGTTAGTCCGGGCTCCGTTGTTCTGGTGGTGGTTCCACTGGTGGATTTCGTAGTTCCCCAAGAGCCAGGTATCCTCGAAGTACAAGATCAGTTGTGGGACTCCTGGGGCTTGTGGCGCTGTTGCCTTCAAACTCCGCCAAGCAACACGTACAAACGTTGGCGGGACAAAGGCCAAACTGATTGTCTGGCGTACAAACAATGTTACTGAAGAATCTTCTTGGTAGGCCTTAGAAAGTCCGAGGTCCTGAACCTTTCTCCAGATGGCCTGAGAAAAGTGGAAATGGCAGCCCCGGTGCCGAATGCCAGGAAACACGAAAAGGAAAGCCTGGATAAGGGCCAGTTCAAAGTCCGTACGGACAACGTTGAGTAAGAGAGGTGCACGCAGAGCGTCGAACGCTGCCTTGAAGTTCGTGAAGGCCGCCACGTATACTTCTCGGGACTTCCCAGGTAGAAGAAAGTAGGCCATGTTGAAGCTCACCCCCTCTTTGACGGCGCTGATTGTGAGCAGTTGATGAAACAAGGACGGACACGAGAAAAACGTGCCATCGATGAACACCTCTACCACTTCCGCAAAATGAAAGAGCAGCTCCTGCGTACAAAAGCAAAGAATACGGCCTGCACTTATGCTGATGTCAAACAGCAGGAAGTCTCGCTTGTCGAGTGTCTCCGTATAGAGTCTTCCAAGGTTAATCTCAGCCATGTTTCTTGGTAGGCTTGGCTGTTGCTTTTTCTTCTCCCGGTACATGGTGCTCCTCACGCTCTCGAAAGTAGGCAGCTCCGCCATTACCGTGTCATTAACCTAGAACAAATTCGTCCCGTCACAAACAAGTTTCAATCGTGGACATAATGCACAGGTATACTCGTGTAATGAAACAGATAATATAAAGACAAAAAAAAATGTTTTTACTTACTTGACCCACAAGGCTCAAGATCTCCCTGCTGTACGCTTGGGGTGCTGGCAAATGCGGCTCCGACCTCACCCTTTCCTTCAATTTATTTTTGAGTCGCTCTTCCCGTAGTTGGCTGCCATTAGGGGGATGGTTGTGCTCTGAAACATATGAACGTGATGAAAATCAATTACTGTAGCAGAAATGTTTAATTTGTGCTAAATAAGTGCAATTAATTCAGTCCCCTTTCAGGATAACTAAACAGCTATCAGACAGTCTATTAAAAAAATCGCTTACCTTGGGTTTTCTTGATTACGTTTTCTTGTTCCGTAAGAATCGCTGCTTTGCAGTTCAATTCCCAGTATTTGGCACATCTCCAGGCAGTCTTCGCACCTTTATTCTTTCGCTGAAATAAATACTTGAATCCATCTACTATTACGGCGTCCTTCCCTTTTTGAGTTTTTAGAAATTCGACCTCCATCTCCTGTATCTTGATCTCCACTGGGAAACATTCACCGTGAAAAGTTTAAGTAGAAAAATGTGTCAAACTCTACGACGTCAACATCCTAGATAGCAATGATATCATCGCTGCCAGAAGTCATCAAAGGTTGTCGAGGTTCTTTTGTATAGGTCAACTGTAGGTTGCACTTGTTTAGTGTTCAATTGTTCTGTTATTTTTTTTAACTTCTTGCTTTTTAAGGCCATCTAGCCGTGTTTGTAGTTTTCCGGTTTTTTCCTTCGTCCTGTATCCAGACTTGGGGGGGGGGGGGGGGGGGGGGGGCGGTGCGGACGGAAGCCGGGGGAACTGATAAGGGGATAAAGGAAAGGGGGTTCTGAAAGCCGAGGATTTTGAAGACGGGGGATATAACACGGGGAATTCGCAGCGGGGATTTTGACACAGGTGTTTTGAGATTAGGTTATTTCGTGCACCACCCGCATCCAATATATACAGGTAACAGCCAATAGGCAGCAAGACAATAGTGCTTAATTTTCCCCGTTAGCTACAAAAGGTGAGCGCGGGACATGGCCGCGAGTGCTTATTTCAGCTGAAACTTAAAAAGCGAGACCAGTAGCTTCAGCCAAACACTGACCTGGTGCTTGTGTCCAACCTGGCCCCTCTCTGGCATTGCTACTAAAGGTAGAAAAAGAGTCATCTAGATGTTGATACAAGGCCAAGGAAAACGAAAAATACCCTTTTCATGCGAAAAACGAATTCCACATCGCCGAATACTCGGAATCCACCCGAATGCAGCTTTAGGACGTGTGCTAAGTCGCAAGCGTTTCTGAGGCTCTGCGAGCAGGCGACACACCTCAAGGGCACAGTGAGCAAATGACACACTCCGCCGTCTGCTCGCTCCTCTTATAGGGAGATGGCGTCGCAAGTTACAGCCATCGCTAACTGGGTCGTCTGCGAACAAGTCTGCCGTCGACCCTGGCACGTTTGTTGCTCGTTGTCTACAGAAACTGAGTTCCGCTTTGAACTTTCGGCAGGTAAAATTTAACACCTCAGTGCATGCACTGCGACATTTTGAACTTTTTTATGAGCGAGCATTGTTCTTTTTTTCCCGCTAATTTTACAGCATTGTGAACACACTATTAGACCAAGAGAGAATACGGGGCGTGATTATGAACAGCTTGGTTCGGATATTGTGTCCCCTCTAATCAGGTGATATGCTTCTAAATTGTATAAAAATTAATTGAGGACGGACTCCAAAAATATATTCTTAGAGGAAACCAAATTATTTCCTTTTTATTGGAATTAGATAGCTCAAAGTCGACCATTATAAACGCTGAGACTCTGGGGTTTTGTTGAATACGATAAAACCACAAGAGCTTTTTCTCACCACTAGATTATATTCGTGAAGCGTTGTCCTCAACGTAGGACCTTCTTCAGCCGGTAATCTTCAAAACGTATGCTGCTACGTGCTTGGCCACTTGGACAGTGGTGATATAAGGGAGGCCACAATCCTGTCAGAAAGAAAGGACAGTATTCCACAAAAGTAAACATTCATGTCGTTCACAGGTTGCTCCAAATAAGCGAATCCAAATGCGATTTAACAGGAGCCATACACGATTCAAGATAAGAAAAAAAAATAGATTGAATTTAGGCTTGTGACGATTTTTGAAACAAGACCTCTACAACCGACATTTAAATATGTTAGTTCAGTCATAATTTGCGGAGATATCTTTGTGTAGTCCCGCAGGTCTTAAGGTCGGTTCAGAAAATTGCGTTTGACTGCGTTTGCTTGCGTTAAGAGTGTTTGCGTCGAGCTGTACTGTACCACGCAACGCAGCGCAACGCAGTCGACGCAGCGGTGTGAACGGACCTGTATTGCGCTCACAAAAGCTCCTGCGAACCTACTACGGGGCGATTTAGTTTAAATTTCAGTCATTGTCTTTTTCTAAATGAGTCTATAGCTGATAATAAATGTGAGTGGTAACGAAACCCAGTGGTAGCGCTGTATCTGAGGCATGAATACTTCTAATACGTCTTTCACCGAGACCGCGTGATACCGATGCGCGTCCTTCTATGTAGTCAAACCCATTCATTAAAACAGATGTATTGTGTTGATCGCTTTTCGGTGCAGCACGAATCAAGGGAATTCTTAGAGTGTCGCATGCACTCTTATAAAGAGGAGTGTGACTTAGTGTTGCGAAATCACACGAATTGTTTCTGATCACATCTCCCTGTGACCAGCAGTTCCACAAACGAAAATAAAATTCTATTAGAAAGACTACACTTTTGCTTAATTGTTCGAGGAGTCAATTTCTCGCGCTTGTACAGCCAAGGTTTTTTTTATTTTACATATTCGCGTAGAAACACTTTAATACAAAAAGCGTCAACACTACAATGCACTTGTACTTCAACATTCTCGGTCAAATAATTAAAGAAAAATAAAGGAAAGATCTTACAATCAGTTTTTCCACATTTTTCATTTTGTCAAGGGGCATAACAGCACGTTGAAGCTGCAAATAAATTGAGTTGTACATAGTACACACTTGGGTTAGTTGGTGATGTATCTCAAATAAAAACAGCGCGAAACAAAAGAAAACGAAAGACGAGTCAAGGAAACTGGAAAGACCAAGCGCTGTCTTACAACTGGTTTTGTTCGAGATGAGTCCTGCAGTCTGCCGCATTCGCTCAAGCAGTGGACCCACTGTTTATAAGCGAAGCCCGCGCGTTCTCCTCAATTATCAACCACAGTTATGGTCAGAAGAAACCTAGTGGCTTACAGGGCAGAGAAAACGTCCCCACGCAAAAGTTCCATCTACGCGTGTGTCATTCTGGCGGCGAATTATTCTTTTAACTACGTTATTTGCTACATCCCTAATTTAAAACGCTATGATCGACCACATTTTGCTTCTGCGGGAAAGTCAACTCGCGAGTCGTGACTCTTGATTATAAACAGCCAGTCCACTAGCGACGATGCTTTGCTAAATCAGGATGCTATTTTTAGTATTCTTCACGAAAGTATATTCTCATTAAGCTCAATAATCCATCCTCTGTACCAATTTGTCGACGAAAAAGCGAGCCACGTGCAATTGATTCTAAAGGTGAAATCTTCCTCTCCATACCGATCACGTTAAAACCGCATCCGCCTTTCCGTTTAGAAATACACTATATGACATAACAGATTTATTTGTTATTAGACAGTACACGTATTTGTTTGATTGCAAGTAAAATGACGTAAGTTAGGGTATACAGCCCTCGTGCTCCTGTGGGTTCTTCTGATGCCCTTGAAAGAGGTTAAACATAATAGAGAATTTACAAAGGCAAAAAGGCTTACTCCTTTGATTTGAATCGTACTTACTTATTTAAAGAACAAATTTTTAAGACGTCTTCGCGACATACTTCCAAATAAATCTCCCTTTGATACATGTCAGGCGTCATTATTCCCTAAACTAATCACCTAGCATACAGGGTGAGTCCAAGGGGTATGTGGGTGTTGCAAAACGACGACATAAATTGGTTTCTAAACCAGGGTGTCGAACCGAACCCGAACCCGAAGCCGAAAACTGGACCGAAACCGTTATTTTTGACCGAACCGGTACAAAACCGAAACCGAAATCGAACGCTTCGTATTGAACCCGAACCGGAACGAAACCATAATCCGATGTGGCTGTTACCGGTTCAACGAAAGCGGTTCAGGGCCAATTGTGTCAATAATTGGTCATAATGGAAAAAGTTGCGGGCGTATTTCTTTCTTATATTGCTAAGAATAATCCTAGATACTGTCAGATATTTTTACCTTTCGTTTTTTTTTTTTGATACGTAATAAAAAATGCATCATCATCAAAAGCAGAGACACAAAGAGACCGCGTGGTCAGCGAGCTCTCTCAGTTCCCCCTCTACTTAGAAATCTGGAGGGCTCGAACTTTACTTTCTTTCTTAAATTGACTCTGGCGGCGCGGCAGCGGCGGCGGCGATTTCAAAGCACCGCTTGGCCGCTTGGCCGCGAAATGTTCAAGTGTCGGAGCGGATTGCGCCACTCTAGGCACGGAGGCCTACGCGTTCGCGAATGTTTGACCTCAAGATGGACCGCAGCAGTCAATGAGCCAATTAGCCAATCGAGCACCGAGAGCGCACTACGTGCTGCTGGAATCTTTTCTCGAGGAGCCGCGCCTCAACAAAAACGAAGTCATTCTTCGTTGCTGGGAGAACCACACGCTTGAACGACCAGAAATCTATTGGATAGCTAAAATTGCTCCGGCAGCGCCAGCTACGCGAGTCAGCATAGAGCGAACCTTCTCGGGTCTCCAGTTTGTGCTTTCACCGCTTCGAGCGAACTTGAACGAGTCGACTATAGACATCAGCATGTTAATCCACGCGGACAGAAACGCGCCATAGGTATACATAACTCTATGAAACGTCATAACATGTAAACGCCCTAGTGGGGTTTTATCAAATATATTCCTCTTTCTCTGTGGGATAAAACAACTCCAAATAAATATAATTATTTCAATACATCCCCGCTTTTTGTGTAATTTTTTACAGTGGAGCTGTTAAGGGCTTTCCCCAGGATAGTGTCCCCCGCAGAGAAATGAAGACACCGAACTCTGGACACCTACCGCCATCTATGAGCGACGACGGCAAGCCGCGTATCTGGTTGCCGCCGTCGCTCATAGATGGCGGCAGCCTTTCCACTCTGGCTTGCCGACTTGCGGCAGGCCATTACTTTCCATTGTACAGCTCCGCTGGTCTTCCTTCTTCACCAGAGTGGAAAGGCTGAAAGTTTTTTTATTTTTTTTATTTATTTATTTGTTTAAACACTTCAAAGGAGCTGTGCAACGATTTCGGGGCTTTGCTTAAATAATTGTGGAAGTTGATGCCTGACACTTCTGAAGTGAACTACAGAAAACAGATTTTGTCAGGGTACCCTAGTTTTTATTTAAAAAAATGTAAAAGATCCAAGTTTTTGCCTCCTCTCAACTCGAGCATCGTCTTCCGGGTCACGTGCGCAGTGACGTCGATGGGGTAGGCGCGGGGCTCCGGTGAAGCTCTCTCTCTAGAGCCATCAGTGAGCAGCGAGAACTCAGCCGCTCGCGACCGCGCGACCACGTGCTGGCGGGCGCAGCGCGAACAATATGGTGAAAGGAGGAAAGTCTCATCCGGGTCCGGCCATACCCGTCCGGCCCTGTCCCCCTCCCCCTCCGGCTTCTGGCGGCTGTTCGCGGTAGCAGATAGAGCTGACGGTTTCGTGGACCTAGGATAGATGGCGCCACTAAAACTCCGTATAATAAAAGTCTTGTCGATGATACCAGGTTTTTGACGCAATTATATTTATGTTGGAACGACAAGATTTATAGAAAAGTTACCTTTTATCGAGCAGGTATTCGCACAACTCGCTATCTTTCTACAAGACTCCCCATTGACGTCATGCCGCGTGTTTCTCATGGTCGCCGCTAGAGGCTGCAGGTCGGGGAATATTCAAATTTTTGCCTCGCTATAACGCGGCGGAATCGCAACATTTCGATGAAAGGAGGTGTGTTTTCTGTCATTTGTGACAAGGTGAACAACGTCAAAAGTAGAAGATACCAATTCTTTCAACGTTAAAATCGTTGCCCAGCTCCTTTAAGCACGCCGGGCTGTATTTTATAAGAGGTGGGTTACAATGAAAACAGGTAACAAACTGGTAGCAACGCGCACACGATACACGGGCGCAGGAAAGAAGTGGACAGGACTAGCGCTGTACTTGAACTGAATGTTTAATGAAAAGAGAACACAAAAGAAAACAACCAAATCACCAGACCGTCACTGCATCAACACGTGCTCAAAAAAAAAAAAAAGCTTTTTTATGTAAATATACTGAGGCTTTGCTGACGCATTGGACTCCTTCCTTTCCTATCTCGTACCCTTCCAGCAGTTCGTGTGCAGATTTGTCAGCGCCCTCCCCAATATCGCGATGCTCTCAAATTTCGGCACACACAAACAAGTGACGCAGTGTAAAGGAAGGTGGCCTCTTGAGGTTGACCGAAACGACAGTGCGTGCTCACATGCCCGTTTATTGACACATCAGCCAGTCTGGCCGATGTATACACGACCACAGCTTAACGGGATTCGATAAACTACCCCAACTGCGCACTCGACGTTCCTGTTTATGTGTTTTACGGCACATTTGTTTCCTCTCGTTCCCCTGTCAGCCACTCTGGGGCATAGCGGCGACATGTTACTGGGCGCCGAAAACAGGTAGCATGTCTAAAAAAACACGTGTGTGCAGAGCCAAACAAACAAAAACATATAGAGGGTAAGCAATTCAGCTATATAGATACCTTTTTACTGTTTACAAAATCACGGCCCAGCTTGCGATCTTCAAATCCTAGCACGTGCGTGTTCGTCACTTCAAAAAGCGAGCAAAGCACGCGCTATATGCACGAACACTAAAGATGGCACCGGCCACAAGCTCTTTTTTGGAAAGGTCTATAGACCCGTCCCGAAATTACGCCCTCTTCTGGCACAGTTTTAAATGCTGCATTGCTGCGTGTGCAGAAGACACCATAAAAATGGAAATCCGATCGCTTATATATAGTTAACTTAAGAGAAGTATTATACAAGTATTAGCCCTGCCACATGTAATAGCCTTGCCACATTAATGCTGTCTTTTGCGCACGTCACTGTGCAGGCTTTTTAGATCTGCCTGAAGAGGAAGTAGTTTTGGGATGGGTCTATGGCAAATATCTCGTGCTCAGAAAAGGCTGCAGGGAGTGCTCGGTCAATATTCAAAGAACCGGTTCGAACAAGTTCGCGCTTATTAAAACCGGTAACCGGAGTAATATTATTTGCGCTACCCTAATCCGGAACCGAACCGGAACAAAATACAATGCTACTGAACCCGAACCCGAACCGAACCGAAATAATGACCGGTTCGGCACCCTGTTCTAAACGTATCTAGCTAACATTTTGCACAGCGATGGCTGAAGAACGTACACGAGGAGTATAAACTTTCACTGAACGAACTTAGCTGAGTAAGGCGTTAGAAACAAAAACGCTTGACATCTCTACCTACGGCGGACGTCTGATAACCAAAGACGTCTGACTGGCGCAACTGCCCATAAATGACTGCGGTGCTCTCTTCCGGGACGGGGTGGGGGTCGGCCCTGAAGGCACGGGCTACCGCATTTTTTAGCGTCAGCTTCGGGGATGACACTTCTGTTGTCAGTGGCTTGTTTTGAAGGTTCGTTGAGGCTCCTCACCCAGCGTAGAACTGTAGGAGAGCCCGGAGGTCGCCGCCGAAACTCCCCCCGAGAACGCCGGCGGGTCTTTTTCGTCCTCTGGCACTCCTCGTACCAGAGAGCGATCTCCACTCGTTCGTTGAGAGCTAAGCGCAATATGAAGATGATTTGCAGCCCCAAAACAGTACGCATAACGGCCCGTTCACACGCTTGCGTTCCCAGCGACCACTACGCTTACGAACCAATGCAACCGGTTGGAACGACGAGTTGCCATAGCAACGAAGCGCCAAACGGCCGTTTCGTTCGTGTTCGTTTACAACGCAAGGAATTCAGCCGGTCTGATCTTTTTCGTTACGTTCGGGAATGACGGGAGCGACCGCAACGACAGACCAATCACAGGTCGAGGAGAGCTCGGCCGCGCGCGTTGCATGCCGGTCGCGGTTCCTGCTTACATGGCGTCTGTGGTGATCGTCGGCGTGGTGGAAGCTCGTCGTTCCGCGTAGAGCGCTTTTCTTGACTGTGAATTCTCGTCGTGTGTCGCGATAATAACCCAGCACGTCAGAAAGTCAAAATCAAATTGGACGTCTAGTGATTTATACACCGTAAGGTCGGTCTGCCAGGATAGGGCGGCACAGGTTTACACTGTAGATGAGCAATTTTGCCAGTGCAGTACGACTGCTCACCTGGGGTCTTTGAACGTGCTCACGCAGTAGTGATACACGACCGCACGCCGGTACGATGCTCATCCAGATCGAAACGGGCAGGGGTGGGGCGCGAACTCAGGAACCGTGGGTTCTCCAGCTCGAGCTTTCGCTCCACGTGCTCCGAGCTGGTGTGCGCTAGACCACTCGGCCACCGATCCCCCTCCCTAGAAGGGAAGCTCCGTCGATCGTGCGGCGATGATGTGGCGGTACGCTCAAGGGAGCAAAAACGGTATTGTCGTCATGTTTGTTTACTTCCCTTACAAAGATGATCTATGAGTTTCAATTGAGTTTTTATTCAGTTAAATGACTTTCAATTGAAACTCGTTTGATTTTTTTATAAGGGTTCGACTACAGTGGTAGTTTCTTAGCATTAGTGTCCTCAAGCATCGCCCAGATTTCTTACTTTGCGCATTCTGTGCTCGTGCTCAAATTCAAGGTGTTACTGGTGCGTACTGCATTTAAAGGCATGTATCAAGGATGCGAATTTTGACGCGTTTTCATGACCCGAAAAAGGTGATGAGTGTTAGCAATCCTGAGTGCTCACAACCTCTATGTGATCACAAAATCGTATTTCTGCGCTGCTATATCGCTGCTAAAATTACATCGTTTTTCGTAATCGTAGAAAATGCGTGTGGCGAGAATTGTACTTTTGGCAAAGTTGTGTGTTAAATTCGTGAGCGTCCAAGACGAAGTACTGCATCGTTTTCGTTTAAGCTTAAGGCTATAGAAAATTGTCTGTCTATTTTCTGTTATGCCAGTGTGTAGCAGAGCGTCCCATTCTTTTTAGAGGCACCGCTGAAACAGCTGACGGCGGCGGAGAAGCGGTCGCCGTGCTGCCGACCCACTGCAGTCATTGCAGTGGTTGCAGTAGTGTGTACGCGCGGCGCAGAGCGGTCGTTCCGGTCACAACGGACGCAGTCGTAGATAACGGGCCTGTTGCAGATGGCTGAACCAGCCTCAAAAGCTGCAGACAAGAGACGCGGTAACAACCAGAGAGTGCAAAGCAGACGACGACACGTAGCCGAAAATAATGGTAAAAAAAAAAACGAGACAAATCATCCCTTTAATTTTTCCTCGTTGAATCATTATTGTTTCTGCTTTATTGGTGGGATGAAATAATCATGCACTTACAATTCGCACAGAGAAACAGCGCATGTAGGAAGAGCGTATGTAGTAACATTTTCAGTAGAGGTATTGAAAATGGTTAAGTTGAACTGTGTTGATGTACGTTTAGTATTAAAGTTGAGAAAGTTTGTTTTGGAAACATTAATTTTCGCCTGTCACTCTTCACACCGTTGTTCAAGACATATCAGGTAGTTCTGCAAAAGCGAACAGTCATCCAGCCTTTCTATTTCTGATAGATCATGCTGTCGTCCGCATATAACCTAATTGTGGACCGAATACACGTTGACAAGTCAGTTACATATGTATGGAACAGAACGGACCTAGCACGGTTCCCTGAGACACACCCGCTTTGACATTTTACTGTGGTGAATCTTTATCGATATGATAAACGCTTTGTGTACGGTTAAAAATAAAAATTGAAATCCATTAATAACGAAAGGGTCTATTTTCAATGAACGGATCTTTAACATGAGACGGTGTGAATACGGCGCCGTCATCGACCTTGGTGAGAACAGATTGACGCTGCGCAGGCCTGTTCTGCCTTCAGAGAAACCCCAAACAGCGTCAGCCGCCATCCGAGTCGCTACCGACCACGTGAACCTTCCACCGCGATCAAGTGTTGTCGTACCCGTCGTGACTGATGCAGCTACCTGCGGCGAAGTTGTTCTGGAAGGCAACCTCCAGTTGCTTCTAGGAAGAGGGATAGGCGTCGCACGAGGAGTAGCTGAACTTCAGGATGGCCGCACTGTGGTCCTCGTGACGAACTTTCGGAGTGAAACGCAACACCTCACAAAAGGTGTAGCAGTTGGCCACGTCGAGGAACTCCGAAACTCCGCCGAAATCGCCGCCATTACTGACGAATCCTCGCCACCTCAGCAAGACAGTACGTCGCCAGCGCAGCTCGACATCGACCCTAAGCTTCCGGACCCGAGAAGACGGCAGCTGATTAACCTCCTCGCCGAATACCGTGACCGCTTTGCGACGTCGTCGAAGGTGCGCCAAACAGCCGTTGCGAAGCACCGCATCATTACCGAGGACGACGCGCGCCCTGTGCATCGATCACCGTACAGAGTCTCCGTTAAAGAAAGGGAGGTGATCCAGGAGCAAGTTCAAGAGATGCTGAACGACGACATAATCCAGCCATCAAGCAGTCCGTGGGCGTCTCCAGTCGTACTGGTTAAGAAGAAGGACGGAACGCTTAGATTCTGCGTGGACTACCGACAGCTGAACGCGGTGACGAAGAAAGACGTCTATCCACTCCCCCGTATCGACGACACCTTAGACCGGCTGCGCCACTCCCGATACTTTTCATCGATGGACCTGAAGAGCGGCTACTGGCAGATCGAGGTCGACGAACGTGACCGAGAGAAGACAGCTTTCGTCACGCCGGATGGACTGTACGAGTTCAAGGTGATGCCCTTCGGACTGTGCACGGCGCCAGCAACTTTCCAGCATGTAATGGACACCGTACTGGCAGGACTGAAATGGCAGAGCTGTTTCGTCTACCTCGACGACGTCGTAGTGTTTTCCGGCGACTTCGACGAGCCCTTGCGACGACTCCGAGCTGTTCTCCAAGCCATACGGACCGCCGGACTCACCCTGAAGCCATCAAAGTGTCGGTTTGCCTATGACGAACTGAAGTTCCTAGGTCACGTGGTTAGTAACAAAGGCGTTCGCCCCGACCCAGAGAAGACTCGCGCCGTCGCAGCATTTCCAGCGCCGAGAGACAAGAAAGCCGTGCGAAGGTTCCTTGGACTATGCGCCTACTATCGGCGCTTCGTTCGGGATTTCGCAAGGATTTCCGCACCGCTAACAAACCTCACAAAGGACGCCGAGAAGTTCGAATGGGCCGAAGAGCAGCAGCAGGCATTCGACGAACTGAAGCGACGACTGCAGACTCCTCCTGTTCTTGGACATTTCGATCAGGATGCGGAAACCGAAATTCACACGGACGCAAGTAACGCTGGACTTGGCGCGGTACTGGTTCAAATGCAAGAAGGCACCGAGCGAGTTATCGCCTACGCGAGTCGGACACTGTCCAAGGCGGAGAAAAATTCCTCCACGACTGAGAAAGAATGCCTTGCGGTCGTCTGGGCAATCACGAAGTTTCGTCCGTACTTGTACGGGAGCCCGTTTCGTGTAGTCACCGACCATCACTCGCTCTGCTGGCTTGCGAACCTCAAGGACCCGTCAGGAAGCCTCGCTCGATGGAGTCTCCGATTGCAGGAGTTCAACATGACTGTGGCCTACAAGTCAGGCCGCAAGCACAGCGACGCCGACTGCCTGTCCAGAGCCCCCGTCGAAACGCCTTCCGGCAGCAGCGACGACGATGACGACGAGTGCTTCCTAGGCGCAGTGAATACAGACGACATGGCACGACGTCAACGAGACGATCCTGAGTTGCGCGCGCTAATCGAGCACCTCGAAGGACGAGGGGGGACTGTCCCCCGTGTCTTCTCGAGAGCCCTGCCAACCTTCGTCGCAGGGACGTCCGCTTCCAGCCCGGAGACAGGGTGTGGGTGTGGACGCCCATCCGTCACCGCGGCCTCAGTGAGAAACTGCTGAAACGGTACTTTGGACCATACAAGGTACTTCGTCGCCTCGGCGAGCTGAACTACGAGGTGATGCCCGACGGAACACGAACATCGTCACGCCGCCCACCACGGCCTGAGGTCGTCCATGTCGTGCGCATGAAGCCGTACTACGCTCGATAGGACTGTGGACCTTATGTGCTCCAAAGGACTCTTCTGTTTATCGTTCTCTTTTATTTTTGTTTTGTGTTGCATCGGGGCGATGCACTTTTTAAAGGGGGGAGTAATGCCGCGCGCGCAGCTGGCCAAGTAGGCAGCGCGCGCGTGGCCTAACGGATATCGTACCTGCCTCCCACGCGAAAAGCCAGGGTTCGATTCCTGGCTTTTCCGGGCCTTCCACGGCGAAAAGCCGAACGCCGTCTGCTAGCCAAAAATCGCCGCCGGTGCTCGATCGCCGTCGGCGATCAAGCACCGGCGGCGGTCTTTGGCTAGCAGACGGCGTTCGGCTTTGGCTAGCAGACGGCGTTCGTAAAATGGCGTCAGCTGTTGCTGGCTTCACGCGGCGGTACCGTGCGTGCTTCCATTCATTCGGCGTTCGTTGCCATGGTGACGGCGAGGAAAGCAGACGTGCGGAAGAACGCTGCGGCGCAGCGATACCAGGTGCGTTCTAAGGCCCTTCCCGCATGCTTTTCAATGGGCGGAAGGCGAACAAAAAGAGTTCGAAATAAGGACTTAACGCAGAAGGCTGAATTTCTCCAGCGCCTCATAATTTGACGAGCCTTACACGAAAAGCAAGTTTTTTTTGGCCATCCCGCGTCCTGTTTTTTTTATCCGCAACATGGGTCTAAAGTATCAATCTGCCAACAACTGTGCGGCGCATCGCAACACAGCTGTGCGCGCGTGCACAGCTAAGGAAAACAGCACGGCATTCAATCTGGGGAATCCAAATCTTTTTTCTACAGTGGTTTTCACAGATCCGAAAAAAATCAAGAATCAGAGGGGCTGGGAATAACCCCTACGCACACCGCTCAAGCTCTAATATGAGCTCCATGCTTGTTTTTGAACATTTTGAAAATGTATATAAAAAGTACCTTCGAGGCCCCGTTTGTCATTCGTTAGAAAGATCACTCACAAAAACGTCATACACGTTTCTGTATACATAAACCGTTTTTAATAGGCATACATGCAAACTAACATAGTCACTCCGTGCTTTCACATAGCGCGTCGTCTGCTTGCATCCTGCAGGCGCATTCAAAATGCAGAAAAACGCGCGCCGTGGGTTGAATTTTTTGCTTATTTTTGTAGCGAAAAACGTCGCGCGCCGAGGATGACGACGCAGGGAGACGACGTCGCTGGACCCAACATTTCTCTCGACGCATCCGCTTGAGCCAATCAGCGGTCGACCGAACGTGACGTGTAGCCTTTTTCCGGTTCAGACATGTTATCGCTCTTTTATTTTCGATCCACAAGGAAGGCAAAAAGACTGAGGGGTCGAGGTATTCGCGCAGTCGCCAAACGCGGCTGGAAGCCTTTCAGCGTGGAGAGAAGCAAGCCGATTGTAACATCTGACTGTTACCAGTATTTTATGTGCGTGTAGGACGCCGTGAAACAACTCTTCCTCGTTTGCACGAAAGCCACCACCGAAGTGTGCTGTGTGTTCCGATCTCTGACTGTGCGGGAGTGATCCTTCCCAATGTGTTTTGTGTATTCTTTGTGTGCACGCCACGCCACCACTTCGGAATACAACAGTTCTCTTTCGCAAAATGCTATCGCGCAAGCTGCGTGCAGTGCTAAAGGTACGGACGCGCAGGCGGAGCGCCGTGCTTTGTTTGCACAAAAACGCTGCAAAATATCACCTTCTGAAGCTTCCCGTTAGAGTCCGTGGCTTTCGCATATGCTGCATGGAACCGGAGTGTAAACGTACCTATATAATCATCACCGTTGTCTATTCAGTGAAGCCGGTTGTCAACGAGCGCATATGCAATCGCGAAGGCAAGGCAACAACAATCTTACGAAGCAGACGAATAAAACAATTCCGTGTTCTCTCGTGACAAACGCGAGGTTTCCCGAGAAGACGCCGACGTCGGGTGGCCCTGTGAGACTGCTTCGTCTTTTTCGACGCCGGCGTCGACGCAGACCGCAAAGCGAGTTTTTTGCTCAGTGTGAATGTGCCTTACCAGGAGGGCACCCGCGAGGCGGCGCCACCTAAACACCGCGTCGCCAATTGCCAAAGCCGAGCGAAGCGTCCGTCTTGGCCGGGTGCGATCTTACGTTCCGTCATCGGTCGGCTGTTGCGACAAGGAGACGCCTTCTGTAGCAGACAAACGCCGTGTGTAGGGATTTCAAGTTTTTGACTTCATAATTTATCTCGGATACGTTAGTTCAGCAAATTTCTTATAAGATTAATGCACATCCTTCTAGCACCTCTGTGCAAAATATTAGCTCGATACGTTCAGAAAATAATTTATGCGGTACATTCGAACAGTCATAGATCCGTGTGACTCACACTTACTTCGGGAATTGTAATTGATTGTTAATACCATTAAGCAATAGTATAGACCTCTTAACTATAAAGTACGTTATGCTCCCTAAGAACGTGTACAGATAAAAATGGCCTGCCAAAAACCGTGACTCCACGTTTCCCGCAATAATTTTACACACACGTCTTTCACTGGACCGGTAACGCTAACACAACTCCAAGTACAAAACAGCACGAGAAGTAAAAAAGTGATATATATATATATATATATATTGTTAGGAAGGTTAAGACGAGGACGGGGCAGTGGCGCGCGCGACCATCTCGCGCCAGGCCCCACGGGCCGGCTCGGCCTCTATAAATCGTATGTTTGTTCTAGCATCGTGTACTGTACTGTGCTTTCTGCTGCCGACAGCATTACCCAAACAGTATGGTGGAGGTGCGGAGCCATACCCATCTCCTTTATTGAACATCGGCGCCGGTATGATTCTGTGAACCCGTCCCGTTGAGGCAGTCATCCGCAGCAGCAGACCAAACACCAGCCCATGGCTCCTGTCGCCCAGCCCCCGCCCAGACGCCATGAAAATCCAAATCTGACGAAGCCGCACCAGACGAAGCCGACAGACGATCCCCCGCCCCTATCCCCAGCCCCGACGTTCCGACGCTTCTCAGTGACCGTGAGTCCCCTAGCCCGGACCGTGCCGTCGTGTGGCTGGTGCAGAGGTCTGTGACGCTGCGGAAGAGGCCGAAATTCAACGTCTCCATCTTCATCCTCACCCTCGCTGTCGGCAGCCGTCCTTTGTCCTTCTGTGTGTTTTGCTTTGTAGGTGTGCTTCATGTGTTCATTTATTCACCGACCGGGTCGGCCGTTTTCGTCGGAGGGAGTACTGTTAGGAAGGTGAAGACGAGGACGGGGCAGTGGCCCCGTCCTCGTCTTCACGATGATAGAACGTATATTCGTTCTATCATCGTGTACTGTACTGTGCTTTCTGCTGCCGACAGCATCACCCTAACAATATATATATACATATATATATATATGTTGTTCGAGGCGGGGTTTAAGCCGCACGTCCGGAGGCTTCCTGGCTCGTGACGACGAGCATTCCCCCAAGTGAAGAACCCAGGGGCCAGTGGAGGTGGGAGAATTGGTAACGTAACGAACGGTTTAATTACATGGTTGCGATACAGTCGTCAAATCCGAGAGAACAACGGAGCAGCCTCACGCTCCGCCTTACATAGGGTCCGTTTTCTCCCTCACTCTCCGCCAGGGCAGCAGGTGCGAGTAGCCAACCGCCGCCAAGTGCGTTGCAGCAAAGTCCGCCGCGTCGTAGCCAGAAGTGCGTCGTAGCCATGGTTCTCCGCAGTTAGGCCATGCCTCTCTCCCCTTCCGGAGCGCACGAACCCACACGCACACACACACGTCCCGTTGACGTCACGGACGCGTTGAGACTCGTTTCGGGCAGGCCCAGACAGGCGGGTGACGGTCCTGAACACGTCGTGACTCGTTTCCGCAGCGTTGAAACTCGGAAGAAGGTCGCCGAAGGTTCCATTCTTAACAGCCCCTCCGGGGCCAGGGAAACCTCGAATGGCCGGTGATACAATCGCTGGCCTGTAGAGGTGGGCTTGGAGTAGGCCTTGAGAAGACGCTGCAAGCACCAAACAAACTCCCAAACCTCTTACAACGGAGGCATCAGCGGAAACGTCCCCCACAACACCACGCCACACCGCAGTCAAACGCTCGGAATCCGCCAGAGACCCGCCAGACTGGATTACGGATTACCAAAATTTGGTACAATTCCGGGTATCGAGACCCCCTGTCGCCAAAAAAAACTCATTTTTCCAACGAGGCCACTATGAACAAAATACAAAAGACAAAAACTCTTCGCAACTTGTGAGGTCCTTTTTGGGTTTTAACGAAGTGCCCCCACTTAGATCCTCATTCCCGTGGATGACGAAGACCTCTGAGATCATCCCTACTGTTTTTCGTGATGTCAGAAAAATCTGCTCAACCCATCGGCATTGCCGTTAAATTTGCCTTTCCTTTTTCTTACGCTGAAGTCATAGTGATCGATTTTCACGTGATTTCTAGACGTGAAAATGCGGTCCTTATAGCGCCGATAAAACAATCCGCCTTTTTCATGCCTCGTCACATTGGTCCTAGCAATATCCTGAGCTGTACCGCGAAACCCTGACACACTAGGGTCGCTCTTCTGCTCGACTGTCAGAGACACTCTGTCTACTCGTAGCAGAGGACCAAAGTTACGTGACACCGGAGCTACGAGAGATCTTTCACTGATCCCGTCTTCCTCAGCCTTTTTCGCCGGCGCGTTCGGACGGCGTACGCTTTCTAGTGCTACGAGGTAAGGCTGTTCTACAACCTGGTCCTTCTCATCCCGGTTTTCTGCCTCCAACTCTGGGAGTGCTTGCTCCCCGTCAGCTGCCTCTGGCTCTGGATCACTCGTTAACAAAGCGGCGAGCTGACGCGATTTGAACCTCGTCAACGCCTGAACCAGTCCTTCTCCCAGTTGTTGACCCCTTTCGCGCAGCAGGAAATCTGACCGGTTAGAAAACAAATAAGGATACTCCAACGGGACTGTTTGCGAGACAGCCGCCTCTGTCACTAGCTCTCCGAACGGGCCAGTTATCTTTACGTTCGCCATAGGCAGACAGACGCTGTGCTTTTCGAGCAGCTGCTTGATCCAAACTACCTTTCCAGTAAAATCGGATGTCATTACATACGACGGATGAACAACGTCCGTCGTCGCTGCACTATCCCGAAGCACCCTGCACGGCTTTCCGTTTACATGGAGCTCGTGAAGATAGGGACGAAGAAGCTTCAGGTCCTTGTCACTACCGTTCACGTACGAGAACACGACCCGCGGTTTCTTACATCTGGCCGCTGTGTGTCCCGGCTCCTGACAGTTGGTAGCACAGGAACGGCTTCCTTGCCTCGAACTGCCCTGTTGGGCTTTTCCGCGCCTCGTCTCCGTTCGAGTGTTCTGCGCTCTTTTCTGGGACCTTTTGTCCTGCTTCGGGCTTCTCGGGCCCGTTTTCTCGCGAGCCGTTTCCCTCTCGGAAGGTCTTGCGCTGATCGATCCGGCCGGGTTCGCTCTCCTCTCCGCTCAGCTTTCTACGCGTTGCGTACTCTTCGGCTAGCTCAGCGGCACTTTCGACAGAGTCGACTCCCACCCTATCCTGCACCCAGAGCTTGACTGACTGCGGAATGCTACGAAAGAACTGTTCGAGGCACACACACTCGACTACCTTGTCTCGGCTTTCGTACACTTCCTCGCTCTTCAACCATTCTATCAAATTGGTTTTAAGCCCGTACGCGAATTCCGAGTAGCCCTCGCTGCTCTTTTTGGATGCGTTTCTAAACCTTTGACGGAACGCCTCGGCAGAAAGGCGGTACCGCTTCAAAAGGCTGGACTTCACCTTGTCGTAGTCGTCCGCGTCTCCAGCACTAAGGCGTGCGACAACCTCTGCAGCCTCACAGGGCAACAAAGTCAAAAGCCGTTGCGGCCACGTTTCTGGGGCGAAGCTCAACTTCTCACATGTCCTCTCAAAGTTAACTAAGAACAGGCCCACGTCTTCCCCAACTTTGAACGGCTGCAGGAGCTTCTTCATTTGATACGACTCGGTCTCACTTGCTCGTACCGGAGCCCCAACTCTACTGTTCTGCGAGTTTAATCGCTGTTGTTCAATTTCGAGCTCTAGCCTTTTCAGCGCTCGCTCCTCGGTCGCTGCAGCCCGCTCCTGTTCTCGCTCCTCTTTCGCTGCAGTCTTTTCCTCTCTCGCCGCAGCCTGCGCTCGTTCCTCTCTTGCTGCAGCTTCACTTTTAGCGTTCTGAAGCAGTTCCCACGCAATTTTAATTTCCTCTGCTTCCGCGCTCTCTGAAATCGCTTTACTGATCTCAGATTTCTTCATATTTTGCTCCACCTCCACACCCAATTCTTCACATAAACAGAGTAAATCTGTTCTCAGTAACCTCATTAGATCCATGATCGCTGCTCTTTAGCTTTGGCTTTGTTCTAAAACTTGTCGCGAGGTAGTACACAAACCTAGCACACGAGTCAAAAACTAAGGATCCCCAGCAGTTCAAAATTAATTACCCATAATCTGAAGCCTGGCGAATCTCAAAGCAAAGTCCAAACGCTCACCCACAGATGTAGCACGATGTCGCATGGTCCGATCCCAACCGCTGCCAACCAGTTGTTCGAGGCGGGGTTTAAGCCGCACGTCCGGAGGCTTCCTGGCTCGTGACGACGACCATTCCCCCAAGTGAAGAACCCAGGGGTCCAGTGGAGGTGGGAGAATTGGTAACGTAACGAACGGTTTAATTACGTGGTTGCGATACAGTCGTCAAATCTGAGAGAACAACGGAGCAGCCTCACGCTCCGCCTTATATAGGGTCCGTTTTCTCCCTCACTCTCCGCCAGGGCAGCAGGTGCGAGTAGCCAACCGCCGCCAAGTGCGTTGCAGCAAAGTCCGCCGCGTCGTAGCCAGAAGTGCGTCGTAGCCATGGTTCTCCGCAGTTAGGCCATGCCTCTCTCCCCTTCCGGAGCGCACGAACCCACACGCACACACACACGTCCCGTTGACGTCACGGACGCGTTGAGACTCGTTTCGGGCAGGCCCAGACAGGCGGGTGACGGTCCTGAACACGTCGTGACTCGTTTCCGCAGCGTTGAAACTCGGAAGAAGGTCGCCGAAGGTTCCATTCTTAACAATATCTATATATATATGGGTGATTTCGTGTCAACTCAGGCACGAATTTTAAGTCGAATTTTTAATTTCTTTGAAACAAATTTATGTTATCGGGCAATTCCTATAATAAACGAAGACGCAAACAGCAAGTTCGTCGGATTTTTGGCTCTCAAGTTATGGACCGTTGAAGCGGCCAAGGTGAAAACTGTCGTTTTTCTAGCTTATCGGGGGTGCCATATTTCACTCCATTCCTTTTCCGTACTTTCTACGCTACATCAATATAACTTTTTGGGAACACTCTAAAGACATACGCTTTTTATATGCTAATTAAGCGTCTAGGTCATACCATTCTTAATGTATTTTTTTTTATTTGTGCAAACCGCCTCTCTTCGACGACATTTGACGAAGTTCAGCAAACTGTGCTGT
Source organism: Ixodes persulcatus (assembly GCA_013358835.2). Taxonomy (NCBI): domain Eukaryota; kingdom Metazoa; phylum Arthropoda; class Arachnida; order Ixodida; family Ixodidae; genus Ixodes; species Ixodes persulcatus. The sequence continues at coordinate 39,697 of JABSTQ010002210.1, read as the reverse complement.
CGGACCTAATCAACATATTTTTATGATCTTTACATCACCGTTAAGCTTCAATTAAGCTGTTTTTTGAGTATAATTTTGATATTGTGCAATAAATATATAATGCGCTACATGTGCCTCAAAAACAGATATTTCGAAAAACTAGCAAGTTTGGAGTCGATTTTCTAAAAAAAACCCTACCTTTTATTTCTTTTATTCTTTATTCAGAGTTAGGTAATATAGTAGTCTATCAGGAACTACCATCAGAAATTGTAATATATTGTTTGTATGGTCGCTATGAAGACTCGAATCTCGTGTTTCGAGCGTTTTGAACGGGACTTCGCACAGGCGCTCTGCTGAGCAGAATTTTGGTTTATGTAAGGTTTTCTAATTATCGTTAGCAGTTACCTCAATATCCAACCATAAACATAAATAAAATTTGGAGTAGTGTATTAAAAAAAATTCCTTCGAAGTCCGTATTCACAAGTGTGGGCACAGCGCTCACTTCCTCTCAATGCAGATCGTTAGAGAATTCCTCTGGGGCATTTTGCTTTCGGCTTTGAGTTTGAAACACCGAACTTGATATGTAATTGTCATATTTTCTTATGTCAAACAGATATGCAGCGCACATACATATGTATGATTTTGTATCTGACGCTTAGGAATTGCGGTTTATTTTGTGCACGTACGGCCTCTTTCGTAAAATAACGAGCATTTTGTAGCGTGTAAGGCTTCAAATGTGTTAGTCATGTGTCTAGGTTTCATTTCTATTTTCAGTGATTCATGCCGGGTTACTTCGACGTTTTCCTTTTGACTTACGTTTGTCCGGGAGTCTAGATGTTACGTATCTTCTCCGTCAATACATAGGGCGAAGCTCACACACCTTGCAAATCACGCCAGTGCCAAGTAAATAAATGGTGCTAGGATAAATATTGTTGCTTCCCTGGCTTTTAGGCTCAGATATTGCGGTAAGTACTAACATTAAATAGAAAACCTTACTTAGGTCTAAATTTTGCTCAGCTGAGCGTCTATGCGAAGTCCCGTTTAAAATTCTCATAGCACGAGATTCGAGTCCCAATAGCCGCCATACAAACAGTATATTACAATTTCTGTTTGTAGTTCCTGACAGACTTTTATATTACCCAACTGGCCCAAATTGCCATCTTAATGCAGAAAGAAATGAAAGGTGGGTTTTCTTCGAAAATCGACTTCAAACTTGCAAGTCTTTCTAAATATTCGTTTTTCAGGCAAATGTTCCGCGTTATATGTTTAGCGCAAAATATTCCAATTATATTAAAAAAAGAGCTTAATTTAAAATTTACGGTGATTTCAAAATCATAAAAATATATTCATTAGGTCACACAGCAGAGCTTGCTGAACTTCGTCAAATATTGTCAGAGAGGCGGTTTGACAATTAAAAAAACACTTAACATATTATGACCTAGACGCTTTATTAACATAACTCGCCGTTTGCATCTGCTTTTATTAAATGAATTTATAGGTAGTTACTAAAAATTTCAGAGGCGTTAATTATGAGTTAGTTTATTTTTGTGAGTCATTTGTATTACTGGGCGACAATTCAGCAAAAACCAAAATGTAAGCTTTTATAGCCGCCATGCAAACAAAATATTACATTTTCTGTTTATTTTACTTTATAAAGCACTGCATTAAGTAGCTAGAAAAAAACAATTAGCCAAAAGAAAAGGTAGGCTTTTTAGAAAATCGACCTCAAATTCGCAAAATGTTTGAAATAGTCCTTGCTCTACGAAAAAATGCTGTCCTTTCTTTTTTTCCACACAACGTCAAATTTGTTATCACCAGAAGGAGTATACTCTAAACTTTCTGAAAATACTAAATATGTTAAGACACCTCATACAGGTCACACGGAAGAGCTGGCAAACATTCACAAATATCGTCCAAAAACGTCATATTAGCAAATTTTCTAAAATATATTTCATATAAATAATCGCGTTAAAATCTTTATCAGAGAATAAGCACGTGTTCCCAGGTATCTATAAAAAGAATAAAAGGCGCCAATTTTGAATTAGTGTATTTTTGCGAGTAAGTTGATTTACTGACAAAACAGTCAAATAAAATCAGACTTCAAGCTCTTATAGCTGCCATACAAACAAAATATTACATTTTCTATTTATATTACCTTATAAAGCACTCCAATAGCTAGCTAGAGAAAGAAAATCAGTCAAAAAAGGTGTTAGTTTTAAAAAAAATTAACCTCCAATTTGCCAATATTTTGAAATAGTCCTTGATTTACGAGAATACACTGCACTTTTTCTTTTACACATATCGTTAAATTTGTCATAAATAGAAAGAGTATACTCTTAACTTTCTGAAAATACTAAATATATGTTGCGAAATCTCAAATATGTCACACGGAAGAGCTGGTCAAACTTTGACAAATATTGTCAAAGGGACACCCTTTGTCAATATTTAAAACAAAAGTGAAGATAAATAGATACAATAAAATTATTGACCATAAATAACCCCTATTTTGAGAGTGGCCCAGAAAAGTTACAGTGCACTACCGAAGGGATTTCCCCAAAACATAAACTCAAAGCCGAAAGCAAAAGTCCCCAGAAGAATTCCCTAACGATCTGCATTCCCCCGTATTGAGAGGAAGTAAGCGCTGTGCCCGCACTTGCAGATACGGACTTCTAAGTAACTTTTTTTTTAAGTACACTACTCCAAATTTTATTAGTGTTTATGGTTGGATATTGAGGTAACTGCTAACGATAAGTACAAAACCTTACATAGGCCAAAATTCTGCTCAGCAGAGCGCCTGTGCGAAGTCCCGTTCAAAACGCTCATAGCACGAGATTCGAGTCCTAATAGTGACCATACAAACAATATATTACAATTTCTGTTGGTAGTTCCTGATAGACTACTATATTACCTAACTCTGAATAAAAAATAAAAAAAATAAAAGGTAGGGTTTTTTAGAAAATGAACTCCAAACTTGCTAGTTTTTCGAAATATTTGGTTTTCAGGCACATGTAGCGCATTATATATTTATTGCACGATATTGAAATTATACTCAAAAGAAAGAGCCTAATTAGAGCTTTACGGTGATGTAAAAATCATAAAAATATGTTGATTAGGTTAGACAGCACAGCTTGCTTAACCTCGTCAAATATCGTCGCAGAGAGGCGGTTTAACAATTAAAAACATACATTAAGAATGTTATGACCTAGACGCTTAATTAGCATAAAAAAAGCATATGTCGAGAGTGGTCCAAAAAGTTATATTGATGTAGCGTTAAAATTAAGGAAAAGGGATGGAGTGAAATATGGCACCACCAATAAGCTGGAAAAACAACAGTTTCCACCTTGGCCGCTTCAACGGTCCATAATTTGAGAACCAAAAATCCGACGAACTTGCCATTTGAGTCTTCTTTTATTATAGTAATTGCCCCATAACATGTTTTTTTTTTCGAAACATCAAAAATTCGACCCCAAATTCGTGCCTGAGTTGATATGAAATCACCCATATATATATTTATATCTACAAGGGCCCTGCGACAGCTGTTGGGAAGAGATCGAACTACCGCCATGTTTGTTAACATTATCCAGAGGTAGCGCCACCAGTGTCGACTTGGGTTTAGGCATGCGTTTAGAGGAGTGGGGATTATGTTTTTCACATAGAGAAATAAGCAAAGATGGTAAATATTTCTGTACAAATTAGATACCCTTGTTAACGACATATTTTATTTTGTGCATTGTCTGTTTCGCAGTCAATCGTTGTTTTTTCGTGTTCCACAAATTTCTGGTGGAACCTCTAACGGATAAGATAATTATGACAAACGACCAGTTTTGGTCAAATGAATTAAAAGCGAAAACAAAATGTGTGACTTTTCTTACTGTTTTTTTTTAAACATAAAAAAACGTCGGTGTTACGTTTGCACTTTGGCAGTCCCGATTTAGTGGCAGTGTCCGGCAGTACCATTTAGTTAAGCCGGGCTTCACACGATGACATATGTTGTTTCTTCCTTCCATCTTTTCACACGTTTCGAACTAAACGAACACTTTATGAAATGCATATTTTTAATCTCAATACCCTCAAGGGATGATCACTTATCAAATTATAGAAAGCAGGCCAAAACCATTTCTTCAACAAGGACTCGACAAATAGCCCAACTAAATAAAGCCTTCGCCTCTTTTTTGCTATCTGGCCAAGGAACGTGAGGAACAACTTACCCAGTAATCCCACATCTTCTTGCGAGCACACGGTTCAACGGACTGAAAGAGTTGCATTGATGATATTTTCACATCGCACACAAATGTGTATTTCACGCTTAAGGGTGTAAGTGAACTTGACCTGGTGTTAACGCCCTAAGGGTATGACACCGACAACCCTACACTGCAAATTAATTTACACCCTTACGGGTGTGTTGCATTGTCTATAATTCACACCTCTAACACCTTAGGAAAAGCGTGCAAGGGTGTATGGGTGTACTGGTTCACATAAACGACTCTGATACGACCCTTTGTGGCTGCTTATGAAAGAAGCACTGGAGCCATCAGTCAAAACGCCTAAGAACACTTTCGACCCGCGTATAACCAGACTGAAGTTTTTTTTTAGTATTTGCAAGATCAAATCTACGAAAGTCACTTGTAACATTTTCAGATTTATTTTCGGCCCATGGTGTAATTAGTAAAAATATGTAGATCGTAAGTGTACCAAGACTTCCCAATAGATAGCGCAAATGTGTTATTCTCATTTTATTCTCATCATTGCCATTAACAAGCAGTCGTAACACAGTCGGTCACAGTCAACTGGAAACCTTTTTGTATCAAGTGTAACGCATATGGTGCCGGCAATAAGAATCTAATTCTGCTGTTAAGAATATTAAAAAAAAGAAACATGCTCGAAGGGGCTGCTGAATGCCTGCATCCACTCATGCATAAAGCAGAAATAGAGGATAAAGTTGGAAGTCATTTAATTTATGCTTTCTGCGCATAGAGCTGTTCGGATGCGAATGATGCCTTGCATATCGCAATGAAATGTTCTGCGGTGAACTTAGGTCTTGAAATTGTAATACCTAAAACAAAGGTATTCCAATATGTTGCAAACATTAAATGGCGTCCCTGTGTACTTTGAGCTAAAAGTCAATTGGCTGCCGTAATGGTTGTTTGTGTCGTTCCCTTTGTCGATGACCCTAAGTAGCCGTGTCCTCCCAACGCACAACAGAGTGTCGCTCTTCTTGAAACTGGGCCCGCGTACATGCCGCAAGATGTGAGGGTTTTTTATGCACCCTGGAAAAAAAGACAATAGAAAAAAATTTTGTAGACAGAGTGAAATGCCACATAACACATCTATGGCTCAAAATCAAGCCGACACCCATGCTGGTGAATTCGCAACCTGTTTTGCTTCGCGCGGGGGAAATGTGTTTCGGCTAATTGCTTTTGTGTAGTCCTTGTTGATGCCAGTTGGAGCAGTCGGCGACATTAAGACGCTACGGATAGTACTAAAATTCTAAAGATTGACTGTTATGCATGTCTTGCATGCGACGTCATATGATACCGTACCATTTTCCTGCGCCCGTACCTTCTGCAGCATCCATTTGGCACCATCGAATTTCTTCTCGGGAAGCCTTGCCGAGAAAAACAGTTTCGATGATGCCAAATGTATGCTGCTGAAGGTACGGGCACAGGAGCATGGTACACGGGAATGGCGGCCGATGTGACGTCAATGTAAGCCACGTATTCCTTGATAAAAATAGCTAATGCGTGAGCAATTGACTTGTCGGATGTCATCCGCCGGGACGACTTTGGAGGATAAAACCTACCGAGGCAAACAAGTATGAAAACCAAATACGCCCCAGCGTGCTTCTTGAATTTGCTTGGTTATGAAGCCATACACCAAGTTTCCAAGATTTATGAACACCATACGTTTTGGGATGTAAAACGTTCTTAAATGCAAACTATTAGGGTATTATGCAGAACGGGTTTACGTATCTCGAAAATTATGTACAAGAAAAAAGATGCTTCTTCGTGATTCTAACATACGTTTATCTAATCGAACCACCTCTCTAAAGTGAACTGCTCCCTCGGCATCTATTGTTTTCAGAATGGCATTTAGTAAAACCGTTGTCATTTTTTGTGATCTTATTCATGAACTGATCTTTCGAAAATGTTTGCCTTGCGACTGTGGGACAGAATCACTTTAAGATCGCATAAACCTATTTCACTGATGACGGCACTAGGCCTAACTAATTCAATACTTTGCTGCAAACACTATGAATGTGTGAATATTCACTAATGATAAAATGTTTGGGAAACCTAGTGTTCGCAATTGTAGATGATTCGTGAAAATTATGTCGTTTACAGTATACAGGATTTTAGTTTGCATATTTTATATATTATCTCGTGAACAATTTAGAATGCAAATTATTGGCCACGTCTACCCCCGTCACGCTCCCAAGTAAAACAAACAGGGTAGTCTTGTTATACGTACCATCCTGTCAATTTCGGCGAGTTATGCTGAAACGCCAGAACCACCACCTTGGTGTGATACGGCTTCCAGGTTGGTCCCAGGATAGGGTTGTCTGCCAGCCTGCAACGGTGCATGCATAAATATTATATCATGTATCCAACCGAGAAAAAAAAAAAAAAACGAATATTTGTTTTCTCCGAAATGAACAAGGAACTTCAAATTTTCTTTGGCTGAATTTAGCTAGTCATTGAGAGAACATCATATACGCATAAGTCACCTCTGTAGTTTTAATTTAAAATTACAAAAATATTTAACTAGCTTCAATATACAAGTATATGATCTAGGCTTGTAATTTTTCTGCAACAACATTGGTAATGTTTTCCGATGTATATATACAAAAACAGCCTTATGGTATCAAGGCCTGTACTTATCTGAAGTAGGGTTAAATGTAAGTTAACCAGCCTGCGATTCCTCTGGTCCACTAGATGTCATGTCCGGTTCGCATCTGTCCCCATCCTGGGGGAAACGTAAACAAAGTGTTCATACCATGCTCCTGATGCGCCGCTCTTTTCGTTCCAAAAGTTGCGGGCTGCTAGCGAAACCAACTTTGAGTCCATGATTATAATGCAATTAAATGCAAAGGTGCAAGCGAGCTGGACAAGAATGACGAAAATAACCCCTGGAGAAGTGGAACAAAGGGGACAAAGGACAAATAGAAATCTCCAAACACAGCTAGGTGACTGGTGCGCGACCGAAAAAATCCGCCTGGTCCGGGTATCGAACCCGGGACCTCTCCATTTCCCGTGGAGCGCTCTACCAACTGAGCTAACCAGGGGTTAGACGGCAGTAGAGCAGACAGGTTTTATCAGCTCCAGGGATTAGTTTCGTCATTCTTGTCCAGCTCGCTTGCACCTTTGCATTTAATTGCATTATAATCATAACCTTAAAAAATGCACGCCTTTCACCCTTGTTGGTGTCAGACTGGTGACAGCTGATAAAGCCTGTCTGCTCTACTTACGCAACCCCTGGTTAGCTCAGTTGGTAGAGCGCTCCACTGGAAATAGAGAGGTCCCGGGTTCGGTACCCGGACCAGGCGAATTTTTTCGGTCGCGCACCAGTCACCTAGCTGTGTTTGGAGATTTCTATTTGTCCTTTGATCCCTTTGTTCCCCTTCTCCAGGGATTATTTTCGTCATTTGAGTCCATCTTGCCTGTCTCAGGTGAATGTTCGTTCAACTGCTTGATACATAAACCCCATGTTTCAGGTGCATTAGAAACAAACTAAAACAGAAACGAAACCAATGTTTAACCTCTTTGTAAAGACGCTTTATTTTGTGATCACATACATAGAAGTGACAGGCGCTTCATTCTAGGATAAGGGCTTTCATATTTATATTTCAAATAATGTCATGACAGAGGCAATATCAAGTGCCAGGCGAGTATGTAAAATGTTGCTACTGATTGTTTAGCATGTTTTCACACGCCACCTTGTCAAGCACCCAAATGTTCTGGAACTGCAATAATGGTTCTGTCGAGCGATGTTTTTTTTTTTAAATACATTTTTATGTTTATAAAAACGAAAGCTGAGAAAAGCACTCTTTTTGTCTCTATTCTACTGAAACTTAAAGTTTTCGAGCGGTTTTCCTTTTACTGGTTTTAATGCTGCCTTTTCAACTTCAAGTGCTATAGCAGTCGTAACTAAACCGACGGCTTGTATTTATGTTTTATTGTTTTACGCCTTCACCTGCGTGGTTTAACAACCTTTTGATGTAAGGTATTGTAGCAGCCTGTTTTTAAAAATCGAAGCGACCTCTGTTTTCCGCAATAAAAATAATTTCAGATTGTTGGCAAGTGCCAACATATCGCTTTGTTTTGTACATAAAAAAGATAACAGGACAGAGGAGAATCCCACATTTCTATGATCTATTGGTTGTCATAAATAGAATAGAGAGATGTTTTTTTTAATAATATTTACATCCTATTGTCCCTGCCAAATTTTCCGATATAAGCATGCCGAAGAACGAATCAGTTAAAAGCCTGAATATAGAAGTCACGCCCTGCGTTTCAGAAGCTGTAACTGCTTTTAGAAGACTCATGTAGTAATTCCCGAAACAGATGCATCTTTGTTTAGTCATCATCGTCATAACTTATTAAATATTAACATTTATTAAACTAGAGGAATGAAGTCGTCTTCATTTCTCTAGTTCAGGGGTCTCAGACTCATTTGAGTGCGGGGGCCAGATATCCCAGCCCCAAAAGGTAGAGTGCCAAAGTAAAGCGGGGGGGGGGGGGGGGGGGGGGTTAGGGGGAAGGGATTTCATGCTCTTGATTGCGACATCTGTAGGTTTGATTCGTTGTGAGGAGGACTACCTTAGGCTGTTACCTGATCTGATGGCAGGTATTAAAATGACAGAGCCTCACCGCTATGTTGCAGTTTTTGTTATTGAACAAAAGAAAAGAGTACGCGCAGTGTTGTCCCCGTTGCTCAATTCACTCGGGAATCATTCAAACTCAAGATGGTTCGAAAAATGTCCTTCTTCATACGACATTTATTGCTTTCCTGGCGATTTTTATACAGGCAGTTTAATAAAATACTTGTATTTTTATGGTGATGTTTCTGAAGGCGAGAGTTCGAAGCTCGTAGCTTTATCTTAGGCAGTCGCTCCTGCTGAGCGAGAGTTCATGCAGCTGAGGTTATAAAAAGCTGGGAAGCAAAACTTAAAACGAAACAATGTGAATATCTTATAAGAGCAGAGCTATGTATAGAGTAGAAATAAATCTGTGACATAAGATTATTATGGCGCATGCAATTTTTAGCGCTCGAGACATGGAAACAAATGCTCGCAACCGGTTACATGCGGGCCGCGTCCCAGTGAGTCGCGGGCCGCATGCGGCCCGCGGACCGCGTGTTGACACCCCTGCTCTAGTTGTTGTTTTCTTAAGTGTCTTAAAACAGCACGCTGTAGAACAGTCTGTAGAAAAGCTCAAAAATAATCTTCTGAAAAGCCTCATATGCGGACAACCGTAGTATATTCCAGAGACTAGCCCAGAAATTATAAGCGTGTTCCTTAGCGAAACATTTGCTGTCAGTTGTTTTTGAAGTAAACCATTTTGAGTTTTTTTAACGTTGTGTGGTCATCATACCGAGAGGCATTCTTTGCTGACACACTTGTTATTTACATATTTTACAGATAGATATTTACAAACGGGCCAGTCCGAGATTATGTCTATGTCAGACGAGACGAGCCTGGGTTGCAGCCGGCGTATTCCATCGGAGCTCTGTGTCGCGTGTGTGCCGCTCGTGGTGCGAGGCTCCTGCCTCGTTCGCAGTGCATGCGTTGGTGCACGTTGCTCTACGGTGTAGATGGTGTCGCCCGCATGTTCGCTACATGGGCTCCCCCCCTAGCGGAATAGCGGCGAAAGACGCTGTTTGCGCGCTAGTTGGTAGTGTTTTGGAGGGTGAAGCGGACGTTGCGGGGATGGGCTTGATCGGGTTGAGTTCGATGCGTGATGCCCATCGTGGCAGAGCATCCCACATTCGCAGTGTGTGGTCTGAGGTTGTCCGAGTCGTCGGAGCTCAGGATGTACGCAGGCTTGAGTCGGTCGATTGAGACATGGTCTTCGCGGTTCGGGTAGGCCAGGGTAAAGTGCTTCTCAGCTCTTCCAAGGACCTTGTACGGACCGTCGTATGCAGGTTGTAGGGAGCGTCGCGCAGCATCGTGGCACACGAAGACATGCGTGGCGGTTGAAAGGTCGGGGATCACAAAGAGTGTTTGTTGCCGGGTTTGACGTGTGGGTGAAGGACGGAGTGTGGCCATGTGGGAGCGGAGCCTTTCGACGTAGTCGAGGGGGTCAGGCAGAGAGGTGGATGGTGAAGCACAGAAGAAGTCGCTTGGTAGGCGGAGCGGGGTGCCGTAAACCAACTCTGCTGCGCTGCATCCAAGGTCGATCTTAAGCGTAGCTCTGATTCCTAGCATGGCGAGCGGAAGATATTCACTCCATGTGGATGGTGTCGTGGCAGTGATAGCTGTTTTGAGCTGCAGATGAAATCTCTCGACGAGTCCATTCGCGCTCGGATGGTATGACGTTGTTGAGATGTGATGGAAACTAAGCAGTTTTGATAGCGTTGCGAACAGGTTGGATTGAAACTGTCTTCCGCGGTCTGTGGTTACAGTTGTAGGAATTCCGAATCTTGCCCACGAAGTGAGGAATGCGTGTGCAACGGCTTCAGCAGTGATATCGGTTAGAGGTACCACCTCAGGCCTTCTGGTGAAACGATCGATGACGGTGAAGATGTACCGATAACTTTGAGATGGTGGAAGGGGGCCAACGATGTCCTTGTGGAGGTGGCTGAATCGTCCGTGGGGAAGCTGAAACGTCGCAGTCGGTGAGACAGTATGGCGATGGACTTTGGTTCTCTGGCAGTTGATGCAAGCACGTGTCCATAGTCGGACGTCAGAGTTCATACCAGGCCATACATATCGAGATGAAACAAGTCTTTGCGTTGACTTGATACCAGGGTGTTCCAGGGAATGAAGTATGTCAAAGGCTTGGCGTCGAAAATCTCCAGTGAGGTAAGGACGTGGCTAGAAAAAGTCAAATTTGGGAGTTTTACGTGCCAAACCAACGACGGGCATCTGGCACGCCCCAGCGTAGGACTGAGGATTAATTTGGACCACCTGGGGATCTTTTGACGTGCAACCGAAAGCTCGGTTACACGGCGCCTCCTCAGCAATAAACCTCCGTCAGATTGCGGGCACCTCGGCCGGGATTCGAACCCGCCACATGGGGATCCGTAGGCCAGCGCTCTCGGCTCGGAGCCACCGAGGCGGCTCGTAAGGACGTGGCTGACCGGTTGAAACGTCGCATACCAGTGTTGGCGATGATAAGTCTGTCTGGACTTCCTGGAGCTCCAGTGAGCAGGAGGAGGAGCTGAGCAGCGTCTGGAGTTCAGAATCATTTTTCTGGGAAGCTGAGAGGGCCGAGTAGTCAAGAGGTGGGTGTTCTATGAAAGACGCATCGATGTGAACGCGGGAAAGAGTATCGGCTACAATGTTTTCTTGTCCTTTGATGAACCTGATGTCCGTTGTAAATTCTGATATGAATGCCTGCTGACGAATTTCTCTCGGGGAGTGCGCAGCACTGCGAGAGGCGATGGCGTACGTCAGCGGCTTGTGATCTGTGAGTATGAAGAATTGTCTCCCTTCCAGAAAGTGACGAAAGTGCTTGACAGCGGAGTAGGTGGCAAGTAACTCACGTCCAAAGGTACTGTACTTCACTTCTGTAGGGGACAGTGATTTCGAGTAGAAAGCGATGGGGCACCAGCATCCATCAATCAACTGCTGACAAACTGCGCCGATCACTGTGTCCGAGGCATCAACCATGATGGAAGTTGACGCGTCCGATCTGGGATGCGTCAGGAGTACCACGTTGGCTAACTGCTTCTTGATTTAGACGAAGGCTTCCTCGGCTGCGGGGTTCCAGGCTAGGGGTGAAGTCTTCGCCTTGACTCCCGCGAGGAAAGCATTAAGTGGGCGAAGTACAGCAGCGCATCCTGGGAGAAAGCGACGGTAGAAATTGATGAGTCCCAGGAATTCTCTGAGTTGTCGGACATTGGTTGGTCGTGGAAAATCCTGAATTGCTTGGACTTTCGACGACAGGGGTTGAATGCCGTCCTTGTCGAGATGGAGTCCGAGAAAGTCCAGTTCGGACACGCCGAATGTGCATTTTTGCACATTGATGGTGACACCGAATTCGTCTAGACGTTCGAAGATCGTTCGGAGATGATATTGGTGCTCTTCAGATGTCTTGCTAAACACCAAAATGTCATCCAAATATACGAAACAGAATGGGAGGTTTCGCAGCACTTGGTCCATAAAACGCTGGAAGGTTTGAGCGGCGTTTCTGAGGCCGAATGACATCCGCACATATTCAAACAGTCCAAAAGGTGTTACAATCGCTGTCTAGGAATGTCTTCTGGCGCAATTGGGATGTGATGGTAGGCCTTCACAAGATCAAGCTTGGTGAAGATGGCTGCCCCTGCAATGGCCCTGGAGAAATCCTGAATACGTGGGATGGGATACCGGTCTGGTACCGTGACTTTGTTTAGTGCACGGTAGTCGCCGCATGGCCTCCAATCTCCAGTTTTCTTTTGGACCATGTGTAAGGGGGACGACCAGCTGCTCGATGAAGGCCGGACAATGCCAAGCTCGATCATGTGTTCGAACTCGTTCTTTGCGATGATTAGCTTCTCAGGAGCTAGTCGACGAGGTCGAGCAAAGAAGGGTGGTCCGGTAGTCTCGATGGAGTGAGTAATGGTGTGCTGCGTTGATGCAGCATGGAACGGTGGTCGTGTTAGTCTCGGAAAGTGATAAAGAAGGGCTTCCCATTGTGTCGAGGCTGGGGGACATGGCTGGTGAAGTTGAAGCTTTTGGTCTCGGACCCCTATTCCCTGGACGTGTAGATGCGTCTCACCATCGCGAAGCTGGTACTGACGCATGTCTACGGTTAGGTTGAAGAACTTTAAGAAGTCCGCGCCAAGGATAGGATACTTGACATCCGCGACTATGAATATCCAGCGGAAAGTCCGTCTTAATCCGAGATCGAGAGTGATGGATTTCTCACCATAGGTGTTAATAGCTGAGCCATTGGCCGCTGCTAGAGATGTCAAAGGCTGATGGTGTCGGCGGTCCTCCGGAGTTGAAGGATAAACGCAGATTTCTGCGCCTGTGTCCACGAGGTATCGAATTTTGGTGGTCTTGTCAGTGATGAAGAAAAGACGGCTCTTTTCAGGGATCACCACATTGGCCGTCTTTAACGTGGTGCTCTCGCGTTTCCCATAGAGCCGGGTGGCGAGCAGTTGTTTGCCGCATCACCGAACTTTTGGTGGTACCAGCAGATGCGGTTTGTCGAGTTTGGAGAGATTCTGCGTCCAGTGGTTCTGTGGAAACTGGAGGAACGAGACCGAGGACGAAAGGTGGTCGACGCTCGTAGTTCGGCAACCTGCACCGATAGTTGGTCGACTTTTGATGAGAGACGATGGATGGTCTCAAGGAGCTTCATGTCGGTGGGGAGAGGTGGAACATGCTGCATGGGAAGCACTTGGTGGGTGGCGTAAAGAGCTGGGGAACCAACCTCCATGATCTTGTCCGCCATGCGTGCTAGCGCTTCCAAGGACGTTGAGTCGGATGTTGTAAGTATCATGCGCACGTTATTGGGAAGCCTCTGGAGAAAGAGCTCGCGGATGAGTGAATTATCCAGGTTGTCGGCTCTATCTCCTAGTAGCTGCTGCAAGCGGCGAAGAAGTTGGGACGGCTAGCGGTCGCCTAGTTCTTTGGCGGTCAGCAACTGTTGCAGCCGTTTCTGCTCGGAGGCGGTAGTACGCTGGATCAACGCATCCCTTAGGCCATCGTAAGGATTTTCCGGAGGAGCACGGAGGATATCTCTTACAATTGATGTGGTCGCCTGGGGCAGGGCCGTCACGACATAATCAAATTTGGCTCGCTGAGAATTGATGCGGTTGTTGCGGAAAAAGGCGTCCGCGTGAAGGAACCAAAGTTCTGCATCATTTGTCCAAATATCGGGCAGCTTCAGGTGGATGGCGGCAGCGTGTGAAGGAGCGGTAGCAGACCCGGCCGCTGCATCGCCATCTGATGTTCCGTGGCCATCAGGGTGGGACATCTCGGAGTCGGAGGCACGTAGTGCAAGGTATCTGGCAGTCCGGGTCACCAATTTGTGGTCATCATACCGAGAGGCATTCTTTGCTGACACACTTGTTATTTACATAATTTACAGATAGATATTTACAAACGGGCCAGTCCGAGATTATGTCTATGTCAGATGAGAGGAGCCTGGGTTGCAGCCGGCGTATTCCATCGGAGCTCTGTGTCGCGTGTGTGCCGCTCCTGATGCGAGGCTCCTGCCTCGTTCGCAGTGCACGCATGCGTTGGTGCACGTTGCTCTACGGTGTAGATGGTGTCGCCCGCATGTTCGCTACAGTTGTAATACACAATTCGCTTTTCGGAAACTATATTTCTTTTGAGAAGTTAATATTCCCATATTCCGTCTTAGAAGGCACGTTAAGATTTATATTTCGCTAATATGAATCTGCATTTTTTTCCCATGAGGAGATCGAAGTGAGTGAGGATTTATTTTTCTATCTCGAGAACAAGAAAGGCGACATTTCAGTAGTGGAAATTTATACCCAGTCCTAAACAGAATGACCAACTGAACTTGCATTACTCGTTGACTTTATTTTTTACTAAAGCTGTGTTTATACACCATCTGTCGGCTGTGACGTCATGCCGCTGCGGTGGCGCTTCTTTCCACAGAGCGTATACGCAGACAATCTACCTCGATCGAACCGGGTTTTTGCGCATGCGCAGTGTCTACACCTGGTGGGGGCAAATGCGGGCTTCTTTGTAAAACGGCCAGTTGGCCTTTATAGGACATTTATATGCGCGTCATCTTGACATGCTCAAGATGACGCGCATATCAATATTCCCATGAAACGTAGCCAATACGTAACATTCACTATCCAGGTTACGAGTATGTCTATACTCTGTTCGACCGCAGCCAACTGCGATAATTCACCGGGGCTGATAAGACCCTGCTGGAGTACAGCCTGTGCAGTCGGCCACAAGTGCCCGCACGGAACAACAGCGTGGCGGCACCGAACCCCTGAGACTTGGTCTCGCCGCCCTCGCCTAATGGCCTTTTATGAAAGATCGGGTTCCCGTTTCCTGCCCAACGACCGCAACTTTTAGTTCAAAAGTATGGGCACCCTGCGTCCACTAAGAGCCGCTACCGACCCCCCAGCGAGCAGCGCCGCGCGCGGCCACATTTGAGTGAGCGTAGGGAGAGCGGCAGGGCTCCGCCGCCGCTCATGCTGTTCCCGCGCTTCCGCCAATGTGTCAAGCAGGGGACACATGAGCGATGAAAACGGGCGTGGCGCAGGGGAATCGGTGGCCCAGTGGGCTAACGCGTCTCAACTCGGAACGTGGAGCGAAAGCTTGCGCTAGGAACCTCCTGGGTTCGATCCCCACCGCCCCCGCCCGTTTTGATCTGGATGCGTCTTGTACCGGCACGCGTTCGTGTAATCACTACTGCGTGATGCTCGTTCAAGACCCCAGGTTAGCGATTGTACGGCACCGGCTAAATTTCTCATCTACAGCTCAGCGAACGGTCACCGGTTGAGGCGTACCAACTTTAAGGCTGTATAAACATACAAAGCAAGACAATTTTTAGGCAGGGCGCCCGTTTTCATCGGTTTGTTTTCAGTTAGGTGCTGTGTGAGTCTGAAACGCTCTCATGAGAACGTCCTAGCCGTCTGCGAAATCATTGGAACTTCCACGAGTGGCACGAACGGTGTAGGCGGGTCTTCACAAGGAACAACGACGGTGCCGAGAAGCGGCGGTATCACTCCGAGCGAGATTGGTTTGGTGTTGGTGGTTTAAGTTCATGGCGGGGTATGTTTGCTGAAATATTACTGCCACAGCCAAATTCAAACTCAAACTCTTTATTTCTCTCCATTTGGAGAGGGGAGACAGAGAAAAAAGCAACTCAGTTGTTGCTTGACGAGCCTCTGCCTCCCCACAGCAGGGAAAGAGGACAGCATGTACATATTCATATTGTTTTACACCATCACACTTATAGCACAAAAATAAACAACATTAGGTGGGGGACGGGAGGAGGGGAGGATAAGTGATCGATTTAGTCAAGTTTACAAATTCTAGGGGCACTCTTTCACAAACATGGAACGTGCATTTTTTAGGGTTTCATTCAAAACTTTTACATTCAGTTCACTCAGGCGATTTAAAAAACGAGGTACTATATATTTCAACGTCTGATCACCGTAGTTCGTTCTGGAGTGCGGCACTAACCATGTGTTTACACTCTACAGACCTAGTTTCATAGGCAACCTCTCTCATCCTAAGGTTGGAAATAGACTTGAATAGCCGATGAAGGAGTTAACACGAGGGGTGTAAAAGCGATGCCGAGACGGTGCACTTTGTACCGAAGAGACCTTTGGCGTCGTCAGGTTTGTCGAGCCAGTCATTCGATGCCGCCGGGAGACGAAGAAACGTGTTGTGCGTTTCGGAATTTTTCTGCTTGGTTAGTATTTATGACTGCGTTGGTGGGTATTTACTCTCATGCATACTGTTATTATGACGCTCGAGGATAACGCTTTGTCATTAGTCATTTCAATGTCACGGTTATAACACCACACAATTCGCATTCGGTGTCACTTCCTTGGCATAAAGTCTATAAAAAATCTCCGCATTTTTTTTCTCGAACGAAAGCGCCAAGTTTTCATGAAAGCTGGTCGCGTCTCATACAAGCGATTTGCGCTAGCCCTTTCTGTTCGATCTCAGCCAATTCGGAACCAGGAACGCGCCGTGCAGGCTTCGTTTACGTTTTGCGCCAAGTTTTCTTCAGGACTGACACGCCGTGCGCCTCCGGTGTTCTCAGCGAAGTTGGGCACGTTGCATTAGAATGTACAAATGAATGTCCACACAATCTACGCAATTCATTGGAACGATTTTGATATTTGTTTATTGCAGGTGGATTGGGTAGAAAAGAAAAACAAACGTGGCGTTCCCAGTGTCGTGAACCTACGTTTTGCGGTAGTGTTTTCGTTAACATTATTACTGTAATCATAATATAATGGTATCACAAGAACGTTTGCGTCGGTTTTATTTGTTTTATTTGTAATCTGAATACTTCACATTTTGGGCATAAATAGTGCATTTTAAAGCGAAGTACTGCCAGTCGCTCTACGTTCGGTGCCAATGGTGGCCCAGGAACTATGTGAGTCGCGCGATGGTCTTCTGGGTTCACTTGTTTTGAATACGCAAGAATGGCTCGAGGTACTCCTAAGCACTTCTTACGAGTTCTGAATGCGAAAGCGTGAATGTCGTTCTTGCGAACATTCTCGTGAAGTGGCCGCGCCGCGCTGACATCGGCGTGCAGCCGCCCCAGTCTGGGGCCTGGGATAAGGTCTGGGATAATGTCCTTCTAGTGGCCTTAGTCTGGGAGGCCCGACCGGCCCGGACAGTCAACCGCTTTCTTCTCCTGGCGCGCTCTGGCGCGGTCACGTAGCGCCATGGGGTGGCTTTTTTTTTTCTTTAAACCGACGCGCGACTTCCCTATCCATCAGATTTCGACTTCATTTAGCCGTTTTCGTGGCTTTTCGCGCGGCTTAAAAGCTGAGACGCCTCAGATGACGGCTTCACTTTGCTCCATAGAGAGAGGGGAATTTAGCTGCCGTTTGGCGCGGCTGAGGACGTCTGCTCGCTCCATGGGACAGTTAATGCTTTCCCATTAATATCGCCGCGTATCGCCAGCTGGTGCGTAATGCGGAGCGCCGCGCGGCGCCCAGTTTCACCGCTCACGTGTCCCTTGCTGTAGCCCAAGCAGGCATGTGGACCTTGCTACACCCGCCGGTGTATCACTACAGTCGAGCTGGTCCAGGTGGTCGAGCTGCGACGGCCTATAGGTCGCTTCCCGGTGAGTTAGATCTGCAGGGTGCCTCTGCAGCGGCGCATCGGGACTCCGGAGAGAACGCAGGGGAGTGGGAGAGCTAAACAACGAGGCCTTCTCTTTCTGGGATGTAAGAAAAGAAGGAACAGTTGAGTGCCGAAAAACGAGAGTTGCGGAGGTGTCGAATACGGGGAAACCTTTGAAAGGAATAACGGCAGTCAAGAAACACGGAGAGAAGACCTGCTGGGGACACCTGCGAGTTAGGAGCCAACGGCGGAACCACTCATCGCCTGCCCAGCCTGTGAGGCAACGACTGCAATCGTGAGCCAGCACACCAACAAACCTTATGAATATAATATAATGCTAAAAAAAAACAGACTCGTTCGTATGCTTCGAATTCCTAAACCCAGGGTAAACACAGAGTATCGGTCATCTGTTACACAACACCAAGATCGGATGGAGCCAACCAAACAGAACCTTAACTGCATCGTTCTGGCACTCGTCGTCTTCGTGCGTCTGCTCTCGCCGGCCAGACCAGTAAAGGGGAGAAAGAAGCGCAGCATCACGACGCATTTGCTGCGACTAATTGGTCTCGCCGGTGACAGTGAAGGCAGAAAGACGAGGAGCGCCATGACGATGTGCTTTTTTATCGGCTTCATCGCATCATAGTGTGTTGCCTGCAGTCGCAATTATAATGTAAAAGTGCTCTCCATTTCTGAGAACTCAACACCAACCTTACACCCTTGCAGCCAGCATAGGGCGTACTCTCATTACTTATCCCCTTTCTGGCACCATCTGAACACCCTTCTCACACCCTTTCACGTTGTAAATGCGAAAACAGGGTGTTTTAGTCGTGTCGGACATCTTTGTAACACCCTTCACGTTGAAAATGAATGTGTTAAGAGAATGTTTTCGTACTATTACACCTTTAAGCGTGTAAAAATGTTTACCAGTGTTTGGTGCTGTTGAACGACTTAAAAACAGGATGCTTTTGATTTCAGCAGAATTCCAGGAATATATTCTCGGGTATATCTTATATACCCGACAATTCAGAGACACTCATTCACAGGTGCACAGTCCGCGCAACTACAAAGAGTGCACGTGTGTTGCTTTGTTCTCGCAAATATTTCGCCTAATGCATAATTTATCTAAGTTCAAAGAACGTGTCTCCCAGTAAAAGGCACTGCTAGAGGCGAGAATTACTCGAGATCGTTGCTAAAGCAACCTCGATAAAACCGGTTCCACTGTGGCAACCTCCTTAAAAGAAAGTGCGCAGTACACTTTTTAACACCATTAAGGGGGTAATGTTACTAAGGCACCCTTCTAATACCCTCATTTTTAATAGGAATCGTGTTATAAGGGCGTCCGAAGAGATTAAAACACCATCTTTCCACCTTTAAAATTTTAGAGCGTGTAAGAGGGTTTTAGGAGGGTGCATGAAAGGGTCTTTGTACTGAGAGCATTGATAGCTTCAGAAACGCAGGGCGTGACTTCCTTGTTCAGGCTTTTAACTTCATGATTCGCTCTTCAGTGTACTTATATAAAAACTTTCGGAGAGATAATGGGATATAAGTAGTCTTGAGCGAATAGTGGGTTTTTTAGTTCGAAGCGAATTCGAAGCGAATAGTGGTTTTGGCCGAATGTTTTCGATTCGAATATCGAATAGTTTTTCCATGTCTTGCAATACCAGTAAGGTTGCAATTTGGGCCAGTTGTTTCATGATCACCTAAAAAAGCGCCAAAATAGACAAGGATGAGGAAGTAGCCAGAGCGCTCTTGTCTGTCTACTTCCTCGTCCTTGTGTTTTTTTTTTTTGGCGCTTTTTTAGGTGGTTTCACCTCCATTGCAAAATGCTTAGACAAAAACCCAGCTAAACCTGTGAAGGTTGTTCCACCTGTTCATTTAGAAGCTAAGTTTTTTTTATATTTTTTAACTGTGTCTTCATAAAGTCTGATGTCTTGGGACGGCAAGTAAACGACGGATTTGACATAAAATGAATCCTATAAAGATGGCCAACTATACCCAATTGAGTGAATTTACAAATCTTGCTCTATAAAATATTCTTTCTTTAATCTCGAGTTAAAGAAGAATAAATCGCGCATGTTGAACGCAGGTTGTAAGGGCATCTCTGCCTAACATTGTGTACTCTTGCAGAACAGTTTAATTTTGGATCTTTTACTACATTGTAGATATACAGATTCACAAAGTTTCCATTTATTTTCAAATACAGTCGGCACGGATGTACCATCCCGCTTTAAATGTATGCCTTTCTTGCAAGCGCGCAATTAGCGATATTCATACTTTTTTTTTACTTCGACTACAGTGGTGCTTTCTTAGCATTTGTGTCCTCGAACATCGCCCGGATTTCTTTTTTGGCGCATTCCATGCGTGTGCTCAAGTTCAAGGTATTACTGGTGCGTACCGTATAAAGGATGCGAATTTTCACGCGTTTTCATCACCCGAGAAAGGTGATTAGTGTTAGCAATCCTGAACGCTCGCAACGTCTCGCTCGCAGCGTCTATCTGGTCACTATACTTCGTTTCACCTTATCTGCGAGCGAAGCCAAAGCTAGAAGCGCGAGACCACCGCTTTTTGCGTTTCTCCCCAGCTCGCGCGCTCGAGCAAAGCCTGAACGCACGGAGCTTTCGTGCTCGCGCTTCCAGCTTTGCCTTCGCTCGCACATAAGGTGAAACGAAGTATAAATTATAATTCTACGTTGCTATATCGCTGCTAAGATTACATCGTCTTTTATAATCGTAGAAAAGGCGTGTGGCGAGATTTGTACTGTTGGCAAAGTCGTGTATTAAAGTCGTGATCGTGCAAGCCGGCGTACTGCATCTTTTTTCTTTTTTTAATGTACTACCCTGCAAGCGTATCCTGAAAAATAATAAAAATAAAGTTTGTGGTCATAGAAGACGGTCTGTCTATTTTCTGTTACGCAAGTGAGTGGCAGCGCGTCCCCTTCTTTTTAGAGGCACCGCTGAGACAGCTGACGGCGGCGGAGAGGCGGTCGCCGTGCAGCCGACGCACTGCGCTTATTGCAGGAGTGTACGCGCTGCGCAGAGCGGTCGTTCCGGTCACAACGGACGCAGTCGTGGATAACGGGTTTGTTTCAGATGTTTGAACCAGCCTTTACACAGCTATTGTAGGCGCACAGCAAACAGCAGATCTTCGTGACTCTACGCCGTAGCCGAAACCTCCGGCTGCTCCGGTGAGGACTGTGGACCTCGCGTCGGGCAGGAAACCGTCCGCCATGTTTGTAAGCGTAGCTGGGTTGTTTACTATTGGCTAGGAGCAAGAGCTGAAGCTCGTTTCTCATTTGCTGTTGATTCGTGTGGTTCCATGCGGTTGCATGTGTGTGTACACGTCGCGCACAGTTGTCGTTGAAGTCGCAGCGGTTGCATTCGTTCATAAGCATAGTGGTCGCTCCGAACGCAAGTGTGTGAACGGGCCTTTATACTTTCTCAAGTGTTTATCGTTTACCGCGGTGGGTTACCCGTTGAGTGCGCTTCTTACCTAGCACCGATGTAATGCAGAGAAGCAACACCTGCGGAGCTCGCTTTTGCGGGTATTGCTTCTCTGCAGCACACCGGTGCTTGGTAAGGAGCGAACTCAACGGGGCTAACCCGCCGCAATCCACATTTCGAAAAAAGCGAATAGTGCAGTTCTTCTCGAAGCGAATATCAAATAGTGTATTAATCGGAACTACTATTCGAAATTTTGAATATTCGCACAACCCTAGATATAAGTAATATTTTAAAAAAATATCATTGTTATATTGAAGACAACATATAAATCAGAGAAATTTGGGGTTCTCCTTTATTTATTTTTTTATCTACAAAACAAAGCGATTTTTGGTCACTTGCCTAGGCTTTAAAATTATTTTTATTGCGGAAAACAAAAATCGCTTGGATTGTTGATTATAGACTGGTACAATCCCTTGCCTCAAAGGGCTGTTAAAAGACGCAGGCGAAAGCCTGAAGCAGTAAAACCTCAATACTAGCCGTCGATTTAGTTAAGAGTGTTGTGCCACTAGAACGATGAAAGGCAGCTTTCAAACCAGCGAAGTGAAAACCGCTCTAAATCTCCAAGTTTAAGTAGAATAGTGACACATACAGGGCTTCCTTTTAGATTTCGTTTCATTAAACGTAAACATGTATATTAAAAAAAACTCTGATGAAACGCAAAGCAAGATAAATGAAAACGAGACACAAATGTAAACAAGCCAAATACAACAAGGCAACCTAACGGAAACTGCCACAAGTCTTTTTAAAATGGACAGGCGTAAGTCGTAGCCAATCCGGCCAATCTACGTTCGTATTTCAAATATGACGTCTCGCGGTTACGGTTGGGATTGCGACCGGGGGCACTTCCACCTGTGGACGTAATTACAGGCGAGATTATTTCTGCAGCATGCTTGTAAACAATCTTTGTGTGTCCGGGAATCCAGTGACTATTGATACCGGTAACACAGTATTCGAGTTGCTTAAAGCTTAAATGAGGTGGTTGCGAATATAATGACCGGCTGGCTGGTTTCTGGTTTCTCTTTCGAGACATAACCGCCAAAACTACCCTTGATTAACGATCATGCTGCTGACTTCGTTTTTTTGCTTTCACGTCGGCGTTTGAAACTAAGAAAACTGGAAATATGATTGCTTCATCAATTGGGATTTTGGTCGTAGTTTTCTTTTTTTTTTGCGTCATAAGCTTAAAGGGAAGATAGGGCACTTCTGCATTTGAGAAAAAAGGCTTGAATTGCGTTCATTTTGCCGTTAGAATAACATATATCACAATTATATTTCAATGCGACGCGCCGGAGAGCCATAAGAGCAATTTCAAGATAGGGCCGAAGCCCCGCCTCCCTAGCCTTGGGCAGCCAAAAGATCCGTCGATGACGTCACGTACAGCGACTTTCTTTCGCGTTTTCTCGCGTTTAACAATACTTGCGCAGCAAATGGTTTGAGTATTCGGGTTCACGGGGTAGAAATACACTAGAATTCACTTCTAACTCATTTTTTTTTTTAAAGAAGCTCCCTAGCTTCCCTTTAAGCATTGATCATATTGTTTGTAATGCTTTCGCATCGTCGTTGTTTAAGGACTTAATTACCATTCTCAGCAAATACAGCCCAAAGAACGAGGACAACTGAGGGACGCAAACTTGGCGCCGTGTTTGTGTCCTCTTGACCTCGTCTTTTTCGCTGAATTTGTTGTCATGAATTTAAAACTAGCTCAATTATTAAACTTTGTTTTCGCTTCCAGCAATACTATTTTTAGCATTTTTTTAAATCTAAGCTTTTGTAAAAGCACGGTGTTTCTTGATTTGACGTGAGGGGCAAATGTCTCGCAGTAGGTATGGCAACTGTACATACTTCGTAATTTTTCGTGGAGTCGTGATTTTGCGCCAGTTTAATTTTTTCAACGTTTAGCGTGTTACGTAATAGAAAAAAACGAATAAGAAAATGTATCAAGCACAATGACTTTACTTTTGCTACTGTGATTGATGTGAAGATATAAATTATTAACTACAACATTTCGCCGTTTAGAGCAGTAACCCGTGTAAATAATTATGCATTTCTTACCAAGACCTAATAGTGAACATCATCCATGGTGTTGTGCATTGAATTTAACTGTTCTAACCTTTGTTTTATTTAGCTATAGACCGAGTTTCTCTAGTTTCAGTGTCGCAATAAAATTGTTTCACTTATCATAGGATACATTCTTTCGATCGCATAAGTTAGTGCTTCTGGGGTGTTAAACTCCCATGTTCGGTTTCGGAGCGCAGAAATTAGGGTTCGAAACTTGGGTATTCCTTTTTTTTATTCTTTGGGGCAATTGCTTCAATTGTTTTGTGGCATAAAACCCCAATATTTCCTTTTTATATCAGATGCATTCCCGGCCAAGCAGAAACTTGCGTTGATTATGCGGATTCTCATATGAGAGCACTCAAGTCAGATATTCTCTATTGTCTGTGGTCCTGAGGTACATTTTTGATAACAACCATACAGCGTGGGTATTGTAGGAAACCTACCCAGATTTCAGGGGTGTTGATGGGAGGTTGCATTAGTATTTTAGCGATACTTTAGAAACAAGTTATTCATGTTGCTGTAAGGGAAAGTTTAATGACGTATGAATAACAGGAGTGCCTCAAGGTTATTCATTACTGACGTGTTTTTCTGGATTAAATTATGGTTTTACAACATGGACAATTCATAAACGGCTGGAAAGGAACATTATTTCAGTTCCAGAACATTTGGAATTAAAGATACACTGATATAGTGTTACTGTAAAGGGCTTTGACCAACAAACATGTTTGTGTTCTTGTTACTATTTGGGTGCATGACATAAGCTTAGGTGCGGAAACATGCAGACTATTTAATAGGAACGTTTTACATATTCGGCTGGCATTTTATATTGACTGTCATGACATTATCTGGAAAATGCATATGTAAGTGCTTGTCCTAAAATTAAGCTGCACTGCTGCTGGTCACTTGTATGTGTGTGATCACAGAATTGAAAGCCTCTTTACAAAGAGGCTAAACATTAGTTTGCTTTCTGTTCTAGTTTGTCTCAGATGCAGGTACACATGGCGTTTATATCTCGAACACTTCAACGAACATTCATTGAGAGACAGCAAGATAGACTCAAAGTTGGTTGGGTTAGCAGTCCGGAGCTTTCGGGAACCAAAAGAGCTGCACATAAGGAGCATGGCAAGGACGCCTTGTCAGCGTTTCCTCCAGGGGCAGTTTGCTCATCTCGCGGCTGCGGCCGCGGTTGCGGCCAAGAGGAATTTTTATGTCAAGAGACCAGCTTCATGAGGACAAGGAAGTACCTAGCGTCCCCGCCTAATGGTTAAGCAATCCGTGTCGCTTCGAGTACAAAAGTCTAATTTCGCTCGTATAAACTGACAGCAGAGGCTTTCAACTGGAGTCCAATTAACCGCCCCTTTATGCTTTAGTAGCGGCAGGTACAATTATGGCCATGGAAGGTAAATATTAGCCAAAATAAAAGAAAAATCACGCGTGATAAAAACGGTGGCGGCATGCTTATATATGTGTGC
Source organism: Ixodes persulcatus (assembly GCA_013358835.2). NCBI lineage: Eukaryota > Metazoa > Arthropoda > Arachnida > Ixodida > Ixodidae > Ixodes > Ixodes persulcatus. The sequence goes on along the minus strand of JABSTQ010002210.1, from coordinate 14,735 downwards.
CAGCATCGGAGGCGTCACCTTCTGCTGCAGTCGAGAGGTAGTTGCGCCGGTACTTGTCGTCGCGGCGTGAAACGTCCGGGTTCAAATAGCGCTAGAAAGTTATCTTTTAATTTTGTTTTTATATTTGGCACGTGTATCTTGCTTTTTAACTGTGATCCTTTTTACAAAGCATCCACTTGCACTGCTTCGCCTTACACGGGTTTTACTGTTTGTCCCACCTGTTCAATCGACACACCGGAAGAAAAAAAAAGATCAAGCCAAGTAACGCGCTATTACAATCGTGTCATAATGCTCATTAAAAGGAAACCAAGATTACAGCATCGGTATGACTTTCACACAAACGGGGCCGAAATAAGCATCCTTTTCCTAGCAACTATATTTTCATGCGGTCTTAAATATACAACGTTCTTGCTACGACCCTTTTGAATAACAGGGGGCGCCTATTTAGTACTAATACACACTGCAGTTGTGTAAATTAAAAAAAAAAAAAGCTTCCAGAAGATAAACACCAAAAGGGAAACAAGTTACTAACGCGATTTGAACCCAGAACTTCACGCCGCGACGGCAAGTCCTTGCGCTCTTACCTTTCGACTACAGCAGAAGGACCGCGTCCTAAGCGCTAGCGCAGTTATATAAATATACTGCCACCGCTTTTATCTTGCATGATGTTCCCTTTATTTTGGCTCATATTTACCCTCCCTAGCCGTAACTTTACCTCCTGCTCCTAAAGTATCAAGGGGCGGTTACTTGGACTCTGGTTGAAAGCCTCTGCAGTCAGTTTCTGCGAGCGAAATTAAACTTTTAGGGGCGAAGCTCCTTAGGGGCTAGCCATGTCCGTATGTCCGTCCGCCGTCCGGCGTTGGGTGCTCGTGCTCCTGCTCGTGAGCTCACGTGCTCACGTGCTCGTGTAGGGCAAAAAGAAACGGGAAAAAAAAGATGAAAAAAAATTATGTCCGTCCAGCGTCCGGTGATCGTGCTCGGTGCTCATGCTCGTGAGCTCACCAGCACGTGAGCACGTGCTCACGTGCTCGTGTAGGGCAAAAAAATAAAATAAGAAAAAGATAAAAAATGACGAAAAAAACATGTTTGCGCAGTCGACAGGATTCGAACCTGTGCGGGGAGACCCCAATGGATTTCTTGTCCATCGCCTTAACCACTCGGCCACGACTGCGGGACGAGTAGGGGGATCTGAGATGTGGTAGTAACTCAAGAGCTGGGGATGTCATGAATGAAACGTTGGATGTAGCCGCTCAACGTCTATACAGGAGAGGGCGCTGCGGTGAAATGCGTATATAATCGCGTTAAACTTTGCATGCATTGGCTCAACGTTTATAGACGAGAGGGCGCTGCGGTGAAATGCTCAAATGCGTATATAACCACGTTCCATACCACACATTCTCTTTCTGACATGGATGAAAACGAACGAAAGGCTCGGCATGCTGCGGCTCAGCGTCTACGCAGACAAGCACCACCAGAGCTTCGCCCCAATCAACATCATTTACCACGTGGAGATGCGGTCAATTTTTGTACTGCAAGCGACACCGATTACTCTGCCATAAGTGGGGACAATAGGTACTTCCTTGTCCCCATGAAGCTGCTCACGTGACATGAAAATCCCTCTTAGCCGCAGTCGCGGCCACGGTGGCGAAATCAGCAAACCGCCCCAGAATGGGAACAAAGGCAACCCGGACCTGACATCCAGTAGAACGGAGGAATGGCAGGTTAGTTGACTTACATTTAACCCTACTCCAGAAAACTATAGATTTTGATACCATAAAGCTGGTTTGTACATATTCATCGCAACGCATCACCTGTGTTGTTGCAGTAGAATTATTAACACAGTTCTTGTATATTGAATTAGGTTAAAAAAGTTGAAATTTGAAATCAATGAAAATTACAGAAGTGATTTATGCACATATGAAATGCTCGCAACGGTGAAAACAAATATTTGTCTGTTTGTTTTCTTGGTTAGATACATGACATGCTATTTATGCATGCACCATTGCAGGCTTACACACAACCATATCCTGGGACCAACCTGGAAGCCGTATCACACCCAGATGGTGGTTCTGGCGTTTCAGCATAACTCGCCAAAATTGACAGGATAGTACGTATAAAGTAACTGCTCTGTTTATTTTTATTCATTTTACCTGGGAGCATGACGTGGTTAGAGCTGGCTTATCCGATGCCTTCTAAATTGTTTGTAGGATAATAAATAGAATATTCAAACTCAACTCCTGTATACTGGAAACTACATGACTTTCACTATTCACCTACAATTGCGAAGAATAGGTTCTTCGAACATTTGGACGTTTTCAATATTGACCCATTCATATTATTTGCAGCCAAGTATAAAATTATTTATTCTTAGGGCCTTCATAAATAAAACAGGCTTTTGTGATCTAAATGTGCTTTTGTCCCACAGTCGCGAGACAAACATTTGCGAAGGATCAGTTGATAAATAAAATCACAAAATATGAGAATGAATTTACTAAATGACATGTTGAAAAGAATAGATGACCGAGGGAGCAGTTCACTTTAGAGAAAAACGTATCTTAAACTCACAAAACAACATCTTTCTTCTAGTACATAGTCTTCAAACACGTACGTGAACCCGTTCTGCATATTACACTAATAGTTTGCATTTAAGAAAGTCTTAATTGACGTAACTTTTGGTTTTCATAAACCTTGGAAGTTTGGTGGGTGACTCCATTCCTGACAGAATTCAAGAAGCGCCATTGGGCTTATTTTGTTTGCATACCCGTTTACCTCGTTATGTGTTTGCCTCCGAGGTAATCCCGGCAGATGACTGCCGCCAACTCAATTGCTCACGCATTGGCTTCTCTTGTCAAGGAATACATGGCTTGCATTGACGTCACGTCGACCGCCATTGCCGTGTACTATTCTCCTGTGCACGTACCTTCTGCAGCATACATTTCGGCATCATCAAATAGGTTCTTCTTGGCAAGGCTTCCCGAGAACACATTCGATGGTGCCAAATGTATTTTGCAGACGGTACGGGCGCAGGAGAATGGTACGGTTTCATATGACGTCGCTTGCAGCAAGACATGTATAACAGCCGATATTTAATATTTTAGTACTATCCGTAGCTTTTTAATGTTGCTGACTGGTCCAGCTGGCGTCATCGACTACAACACACAAAGGAATTAGGTGGAACACATTGCCTATACACCAAGCAAAAACAGGGTGCATTCACCAGAATGGTTTCCAAATAGATTTTGAGCCAGAAATGCGTCATGTGGCATTTCACTGTAGCTACAAAATTGCTTTCTATTGTCTTTGTTTTTCCAGAAGGCAGAAAGAACCTTAACATCTCGCGGTATGTACGCCGGCTACTGTTTCACGTTGGTGGGAGACGGCGGCTAAGGGAGATTGACAGAGGGGAAGAAACTACAACCGTCACAGCAGCCGGTTGACTTTTTAACTCAAGGTACCCACAAAGGCCATTTAATGTTAGCAACATATCGGAACGCCTTTTTTAGGTGTTACTACTTCAAGACCTAAGCTCATCGCAGAACGTTTTATTGCAATATAAAGGCATCCTTCACATCCAGAGTTGTATGTGCAGGAAGCCAAAATGGGATGAGTTCCAACTTTATCCTCTATGTCTGTGTTTTATGCATGAGTTGATGCAGGCATGCAGCACCCTATTCGAGCATGATTTTTTTAAAATCTTCTCTACAGCATAAATAGGTTCTTAATGGCCATCTGAATTGGCACAGAAACGTGTGGCTTTTTCGCACATTCCCAGTTGACTGAGACCGACTGCGTTGCGACTGCTTGCTACTGGCTATGATGAGAATAACATTGGCGCCATCTATTAAGACATTTTGGTACACTTCCGATCTACATAACTTTACTAATTACACCATGGGCATAACATAAATCTGAAAATGTTACAATTGACGTTCGTAGATTTGGTCTTGCAAATAGTACAATACCTTCAGTCTGGATATACGCCAGTCGAAAGTGCTCTAAGGTGTTTTTTTTTTAATGTTGGCACCAGTGCTTCTGTCATAAGCAGTCACAAGCGGTCCTAGCACAGTCGTTTACAGTAAAGCGTAAATCTGTGAACCAGTACACTATTACACTTTGCACGTTTTTGTAGGTGTTCTACTGGCTTGAACACTCGCTACATGGGTGTTATTCTGCCCAAAACATACCTTTTTAGGGGTGTTAGGGTGTGAGGTTTAGACACTGCGAAACACCCTTGAGAGTGTTAATTAATTTACAGTTTGTTTAGTTACTTTAAGTCTTTTCCAGACACTTCTTACACCCTTCAGAATTGAAGAGGGTTTATTGCAACGCACCCCATTTTAGTAAATGGTCCTGAAGTGGAGTAGTCGTGTTTTTAAGTCAAAGATGAGAATAAAAATCAATATAATTTAAATCATAATTGAAGTCATGATTTAATTCATGATATAAATCACACCGGTTTTGCTATGATGATATAAATCAATCATTTCACAGAACACATAATTCAGAAATATTTTTATATTTACTGTCGGTATTTAAAATATGATTTTTTCTATGTGAATGTTTTTCACCTAGATAAAAAGTTCATCAGAAAAGGAAGATTTTATTCAAGTTGAACAAAAGAAAACCGGAGCTCTTGGCAAATCGCAGCGCTCACGTTTGTTTTGGGCGTCTGCTCCGTTTGTCAGTTACGTAGATCGCAAGCAAATTAAAACGCGAAACAAGCAAATAAAGCGTTTTCGACTAACAAAAAAATGAAGCTGCTTTTGCTATAATATGGCAGGATTTAGGTCAAAAATAGATCGCTAATTGACGCCGTAAATGATACGTCACCACTCCAAACAAACCGTTGCTAGGTGCGTTATATTGAACCAATACACATGACTTGATTCCGCTCCGAGAGAACGATCGGTCAAACATCGAACGTGAAATTTGAACGTCTGAAAATAATAAATAAAGCAAGCCTATACTTCGTTTCACCTTCGGTCCGAGCGCGGCCGATGTTATGAGCCGAAGGGCCAATCAAACAGCGCAAAAAGCGCAACGTCATAGCGTGCTCTAGCTCTGCGCTTGATAGGACTAGTCGGCGTAGGAGCACGCACAGAGAGACGGCGAATACCCGCTGGTCCTATCAACTGCAGAGAGCACGCCATGACGTTGTGCCTCTTCGCTGTTTGATTGGCCCTTCGACTCATTACATCGGCCGCGCTCGGACCGAAGCTGAAACGAAGTATAGATTTCCCACTTACTACGACAGAAACGAAAAACGAAAAATACAGCCATCAGGCACAAAATACAAACGTGCAATTGTCATTTACGGATACTGTGGATCATATTCGGCTTATTTCTGAACACGACAGGCATATTTCAAATTTCGTTGAGGTTTTCCTTCCATCTGTGCACGTGCGCTCTTCGCTTCTGAAATTCCACTGAAAGTTGACCCTGACAATAAAAGTTTTGTCGATCGTCAGCAACCTCATTCATCGCAGCCGTGTACTCCTTCAGAAAGAACTACTGAACCCGCGAAGTCATTCTGTCGTCTGCTAGCAAGGCAAAACCGGATGTAACACTATATTACGGGATTTGGTCATCGCTTTGTGGTACTGAGACGATAAAAAAAAATCTTTATAATTCGATATTTAGAACTGAAAATGCTTACAAAAAATAACTTACTTTTCATCAGACAATCTCTAACCTCTCGTCGAGCCCTTATGCATTTGTCCACAACAACGGCCCTATGAACGGTTTGTTAAAAGCGGAGCGCCATCTTTTGACGTCATCCCTTACGGGGTAAATTAAGCTAGGCAATTTACATTCATTATTTCTTCCGAGTCGTTTTCAGTGGTTGGACAGATTGATAAATCAATCTGTTGCGCTTAAAATACACTGACTTATAAAGAATGATAATTTTCTAGCTACAGTGATTCAAATCATATTAATCTGAATAAAATCAAATAAATCTGATTTCAATCAAATAAATTTGATTCATTTGAGCTCAAAATTACGATTTGTTCTACCCAGGTTTATGTCTCAGGAGCGGCGTTTCTATACCGTTATAGGTGTAAAAACCTTTAGTGCCTACGTTGACAGCGTTTCATCCTGGTACAAGTCTGCACAGTCCAATCAGTGAAAGATTGAAAAGTTTAAGAGAGATGGTATAGAACTTTTTGCGGGATGAATTTTCCTGGAATACCTCTATGAGTAAATGGACCATGTGTCAACTGTGGATGGACGTCGCATTATAAACCTCTTAAAACATCATCAATTCGAGTAACCTCTCCTCCGATTTGAGAGGGAAAAGGTAGAAAGGGAAGTCGGGTTAAGCTATTGAATATTTTTCTTTTCGCTCTTCAATTCGCGAGGAGTTTGAACTACGTCGGTCGCTGCGACCATAAAAACAAACGTTGGCTATTTGGTGAACAACGCGGCGCTTTCTTTCATTCTTTCATCAATCGCCGCATTGTTTTCACTCTCGCTACACTTTTGCTTGGACTAACTTTTTAGAAGGTTTTTTAGAAGGAAAACGAAAACATTGAAGACTCAGACGAGAGCCGCCAAATAAACGTATATACGCGATACGCTGAAGAATTGAGAGGTATTAATGCTTTAGCAGCGTCCTACTATCGCTGAACGCTGCCCCCTTTTTTGAAAGGGACGTATTTTTTCCTGTAAATAACAAGGCAAATATTTATATTACATTTTTAATGTATCAAACATGAATACAATTATCTCGTTCCTTTTGAAGTTATCACAAAAATATACATATTTGCAGTTAAATAATGAAATTTATTGCCCCGTCTTATATCGAAACTAATGAAAATGTTTTGCCCATCTACAATGGTGTTGAAGAGAGAGAGAGAGAGAGAGAGGAAAAAAAACAGAGTGCGTGTCAAGTATGCATTATATTCCCTCTTAATATCATATGCAAGTGACGAATTCGAATCTATTTTTTACTTTACTTACCGTAAAAGCCCTCGTGTCATTTCTCTCTGAGCACTCGTCGATGAAGGCACAAAGAATTCGGAAGAACTGAATGCAAAATTAAGGCACGCCAGGTTTTAGAAAGGAATAGAGTAACCTACGGGCACCGGCCATTTTAGCGGACCTAACGAGACCAAAGAGGAATTACAAATTAAAAAAAAAAAAATCTGTAAAACTAAATTTTTAACCGCGAAAAAAGGACGCCTAAAGCAGATTTCTTTTATTCGAGGCGAGAACCACGCTAGGGGGCTCCACTGAGCAGCGCGGGCATGTCACGTGATACCCGGAATGTGAGGATGCCGGGATCGTTTACATAGTGGAGGTCATAAAGACACGGCATGATCGCTTGCTTTCCGACGCGGCGCAGTGGTTACTGCTCTGCAGGGATGGCAAAATTAATTTCAGTAAGAAAACTGAAAAAATATAAACAAATAACATTACAAATTACCGCAGAATGATATATTGGCATTAAATTACAATTACATTTCAAAAGTAATGGCATTACTTTGACATTACTTTTCAAAACCTTGAGGCAGTAATTTGAGCAAATGCTATCTACAGTGTATGTACCCTAACTCCGATTTTCCTGTTTACACCGTAGCACCCTCAAAGTAAACCATACTGAACACTCGTTTCGCTGGCGCACACGACAGAATCTATAAACACGATGAATATCTTTTCTAGTTGCGACTCCGAGACAGTCAACTCACCGGTTCTGTGGTTTATTCAACGGCAAAGGTCCTTACGTAAATGGCGACATGTATCAATCTTCCTTATATTGAAGAAGTTATAGTCTGTGTCAGTAAGTTAAGTCGGGCGATTGGAGCGTGTTCTTGCAAGGAGTCGTCATGTGAAATGTTTCCCATCCGTCTCGTACGCATTTTAATCGTGTTCAGCCAAGAGCACTAGTTGACGCATTCCCGATCATTCCTCTTGAGGAGTATTGTTCGCAAACACTCGAACAGCCCAAGTACTTTGCCAACAAATGGGTAGCGATGCCTGATCGTTTGCTTATTCCCGAATAAACTCTCCAAAGAAAGGCTGAGAGGCATGCAGCGAGCAGCATCTTCCTTGCTTGATTCCTGTCTTTTCCGACAACAAAAAGTACCTTTACTTCAAAAGACCAAGGGTAAGTACGGAATATTCTGGGTACTTGACAAAATGTCTGGAGCCTTGTCAAGGCATTTTTTTTTAATTTTCATATATCCGCTCGCGGGTAGACTGATTTTCGTGCAATGTACGAAAGCATAGAGAAGCAATTTTGTTCTTTATGTGCGCTACTGAGATATGATAAAATAATTTTGTTATATGTCCTGGTTTTTTTTTTTCGTGTTCAGCTTTTTAGTTATGTTATTTTTTGTGTGCAGGCAAACCTCACTGTTGTCAATTCTTTTCTTCTTTTTTTTCGAATTACCTAGTATTTTTAGATTATTTTGTACTTTTATTATACTTACACTTGCTTTGTACTTGAGGGGGCTGAGGAACAGTCAAACTCTCGGACTACTTTTTCTCTTCAACTCCCACCATGCTTATATGGTACAAAACATTAATATTATTAATAGTAGTAGTAGTAGTAGTAGTAGTTTCATCATCATTATCATCATCATCATCATCGTCATCATCACCTCCATCTGTCGGGTGTTGACTCGGCTTCTATGTTGAAGTCGTCTGATGTCAATGACCATGTATATCTCCTCAGAAGTGTAGTTCAGGAGGCCATGGACATATATACCCCTTTCAAAATATCTAAAAAATCTCGCTTCCGTAACTGGTCATCTCGTGAACTCGGGAAGTTTTTAAAACGGAAGCATTTTTTCCACCGAATGTTTAAGAAAAGTGGTCTTCCAAAGCGGGAAGTTGAATTTAAAACTTGCAGAAAGCAATGTAAGAAATTTTTACACCGTGATAGCCAAGGCTCACTGCGACTCTGTAGAATCAGATCTCGTTAAAAATCCCAGAAATTCTGGAGGCACGCTAAATCCCGCTTGGGGACGACTATTGAGCCCGAAATCGTCCTGAATCAGTATACCGACAGTGCGAAGGGCATGTCGGAGTTGTTTGCGGAGCACTTTGCGTCAGTCCACAATAAGAATAATGACTGCTCCTCAACTCTATTGCCTCACTGGGATGTGTTTAGTGGCCGATTAGGTTCTGTTGTTGTCAATAAGGAATCTGTTAGGTTATGTATTAAGAAATTGAGACCCGCATTGTCTGCAGGTCATGATGGGATACACACTGCAGTTGTTAAGGGTTATCATTAACTATTTATGCCTATACTCTCCACAATTTTTAATAACTCCTTGACGTCAGAAATATTCCCTGACGACTGGAAAGTGGCAGTGGTTGTTCTGGTTCTGAAACCTGAAAATAGTGGCGACGTTCTTAATTACAGACCGATTTCTCTTTTCTCTTCTTTTTACGAACTCTTTGAAATGATCCTCCATCAGTTCCTCTCTTTCAAGTTTCATAGTATAATCATTTCTAATCAGCATAGCTTCGTGTCCGGCAGATTGACGTCTACAAATCTCGTATCTTTTACGTCTGCTGCATCTGAAGTAGTTTGTAATAGAGATCAGCTTGACGTTTTCTTATTTCGACCTGAGTAAGGCCTTCGACGTAGTCAACCACAACTTCCTCTTATACAAGTTTTCCTCTTACGGAGTATGTGGTTCGGTGTACAATTTGTTAAAAAGCTATTTGTCCACTCGGCAAGCGTACGTCCGTGTCAACAATACTACCACGTCCTTGTACAAGTCAAGCACTGGTGTGCCTCTGGGATCTATTATTATTAAAATTAGCGCAAAGACAAGGAAGGAAGACAGCAGGACAGGAAAGAGCGCTACTTACAACTGGTTTTAATAGAGAACGATGAGGAAGAAGTAGAGTAGTAATGTTTTGATTGAAAAGAAAAGAAAAGAAAAAGGAAATTTAAAGGTGAAGAGCATGAAGGAAAATGATATAACAAGGTTGAAAAGACATTTTTTAGGTAAAAAGGTGAAGGTTGATTGTTTTAGATTGTACATCTGTGTACGTAGTAACGACGACAGCAGTAGCTGCACACAGTCATCCACGACGTCGTTTTCTTCCAGGACACCGATACTTCTGTGATCTGTGATCTTAAGGGTGGAGAGACACTTTTCACGGTGACCTTGCCGCAGTTTTCTGTGCTCGAACCACCGCCGGTCACATTTCTCAGTGAAAGAGTTCGAGGTATTGTATTTCTCTCTTCGATAGGGCCACTGATGGAGCACTGATCAATTGGCCTGCTTTTCTTGTGATCATGTGTGCCTCGCAAATTTCCCTACTTGTTTTTTCGTTTAGACGTTTTAAGATTTTTGTGTTTTTGAATAATGGGGTGCAGTTGCAGTCCCGAACATGTACCGCGAGATGTCCTGCGGGTGATGCTTTCAGTGCGAGGTCATGTTCTCTTAATCTAACGTTGATACAACGACCCGACTGCCCGATATAGACTTGGCCACATGATAATGGTATTTCGTAGACCACTCTGCTGTTACATTCAACATACTTGTGCCGGTGATTAACTTGGCATCCTCCCTGTTCTCCTTTCGTGTTGTTTATTTTTGGGCAGAGTTTTTTTAGCTTGTCTGGTGCCGATAGTACTATCTGAACATCGTATTTGGATGCCACCTTCTTGATGTTATGCGATAAGCGATGCAGATATGGCAATATGGCAGGACGCTTACTTTTTTCTCTTTGTCTTTGTCGTCTCTTTGAAGTCAGTAGCTTTTCGGCAATTTCAAATAAGATCGAACTTGGAAACCCTGAGCACAATAGTCGTTGGACTTGATTTTCGAAACTCTTCATGGCTGAATGGTGGCATGACTTTTTTAGTGCTGTTGTGAAGCAATTGGTGACGATTGCTCGCTTAATGAGCTTGGAATGCGCCGAGTCGTATGGTAGTAGTCTCTTCTTCGAACGTGGCGAATACACCCAACAAGTGTGATCGTCCATAAACGTTAGTCTGATGTCCAAAACTGGAGGAGGACAAGGTAGTCATCTACATAACGAAAAATACGAGTAACATGTGCGCCGGTAATCGTGTTGGCTATGTCCCTGTCACATTTTGCTAGAAAGATGTCGCAAAGTACAGGGGCGACACATGACCCTATGCAAATACCTTTCTTTTGAATGTAAGATGTGTCATTGAAAGAGACAGCGGTGGCAGACAGGTAAAACTTCAAAAGTTCTAAAAAAGAATCAACATGAATGCCACATTGGTTCTGAAAAGTGATGGATCCATTCTCCTCGATAGATTCCCTCACTGCACTGAACAGCTGGGTGTGAGGGATGGAGTAGAACAGATCTTCTACATCTAGGGAAAATCCATAGCGGACTGCCGCCTTGTTCTGCTGTAGATATAGCACTAGATCATCAGAGTTAGACAACAAGAATGGGTCATTGAGTCGAAGAGTGGAAAGATGACGTAGGAGGAATTGGGACACGTTTGCCTGCCAAGAACCTTTTTCCGTTACAATAACACGGAAGGGGCATCCTTGTTTGTGCGTTTTGGCTGTAAAAAACATATCCAGTTGGTCTTTCTTGGATGCTGTGATGAGTTTCTTTAAATGTTCCAATTCAAGATTGTTGCACAACTGAATTGCCTTAGCCTTTACAGTTTTTGCTTTGAAGCCTTTTAACTGGTTGAAGTTCTTTTCTATGGCACAACTGGCTTTCTCTAAGTAGGTAGCCCTATTTGACACCACAAAACCTCCTTCTTTGTCAGATAATAATAAGGTTTAGATCATGTTTTCGGAAATAATCAACAATTGGAAAAAACACATTCTTTTTTTCTTCCAAGTGATTCGTTTTTAACAATACGTCGACGCAGTACTTCTATACATCTCGATCTGTCATATTCTTGCGTTTTTGCAGCTATGTCGTGGACCGTGGACAAGAGTTGTACGCCTTCTCTCTTCGGTGTAGTGCAAAATTTTGGACCTTTTTTAAGGACGTTGGCAATTTCAACAGGCAGTGGAGGAACACCAAGTAAAGTGACGCACTCGCCTGTATGTTGCTTGCTTTTGGCACGGAGGCTGCTGAGTTGAGGTACGTAGGACCACCAGAGAAACTCCGTCAGCTTGCTTGCTGTGTCCAAATAGGCTTTGTATCTTTGTCCTTCTCCTTGGCTACCACCACCACCGGGGTCCACGCCGCCAGCAAGCACCCAAAGGCACTGTCTGTAGTACCGGACTTGTCGCCACAACTCAGAACGTACAATCTTGCATATCCTCTTGGTATGGTGTGCAGAAGGTCTTGCACAGCCGAACAACCCATAGAATTCGTGTGGGACAACTCCATTCCTGATGGCGAATGAATAGAATCTCGCCTTGCACGTTGACATAGCTATCACGTTTATATAAAAAGAAACTGAGTCCAGGTGAGACGTAGGTGGAAAAGGGCCCATTGTAGAAGAAAGAAATTGAATTAGTATCATCTGGTGGGCTAGTTGGTTAAACATTATTATTAAAATTAGCGCAAAGACAAGGAAGGAAGACAGCAGGACAGGAAAGAGCGCTACTTACAACTGGTTTTAATAGAGAACGATGAGGAAGAAGTAGAGTAGTAATGTTTTGATTGAAAAGAAAAGAAAAAGGAAATTTAAAGGTGAAGAGCATGAAGGAAAATGATATAACAAGGTTGAAAAGACATTTTTTAGGTAAAAAGGTGAAGGTTGATTGTTTTAGATTGTACATCTGTGTACGTAGTAACGTAGTAGCGTAAGTAGCGCTCTTTCCTGTACGTAGTAGTTGTAAGTAGCGCTCTTTCGTGTACGTAGTAGTTGTAAGTAGCGCTCTTTCCTGTCCTGCTGTCTTCCTTCCTTGTCTTTGCGCTAATTTTAATAATAATGTTTAACCAACTAGCCCACCAGATGATACTAATTCTGGGATCTATCTCTGGCCACCTGCTTTTCAATATTTTTTTTTAAATGTTGTCTCCCAGGTTATACGAAAATCTTCATTTCTGCAGAACGCTGATATAAACCTTTACAAAAAATATTGCCGCGCGCAGGGCCGATAAAGCAACGCTCGGTCATGGACCTCTAAAAAGTTCTCGTTTATTCTTGTTCCGGACGTAACTTCTATCATTTATTCCTGCTCTTTGTTGTTCTAGAAAGTGCTTGTTCATTCTCGCCCCGAGCGCGCTACGCTCGAACCTTCTCCGCCGAATCTTCGAGATAGCGACGCACTCTAGATAAGAGACCGCCCGCGACCTTGTCGAGTCAGTCTCGCTCCAGCGCTCGATCCTGCTGTCTCGCCGACATCGACGTTCGCGACGCTCTGCTGTTATCTTTTGTTTCCTTCTTTATTTTGGGCACAAGTTCGCCTCATTAAACGCTAAGTTTCTTTAGTTATTCTTCGCCTCATCATTTGTCATTCGTGACATTTTGGTGGAGGTGCTGGGTAATTGCATTTTATGCCCGTTAAGCGTACCCCTCCGAAGACATCCCGGCCAAGCGACGTGCTCAGCCCCGGAAGGCTACCCTTCGCCGAAGAAGCCGAATCCAGAAGAAGCCGTCGTACCAGAGGTCAGTCTCCCGAATTCGGTCTCTTGCCCGAGAACCGGAAGAAGATCCCGACCATGACCACCCCGCCCGTCGTCGTCCTGCCCGTCGCTCCGAGGACGCCTACTCCCTTCCTCGGCGAGAACTACGAGGACGTCGAAGACTGGATCAACCAGTACGAACGCGTGGCTTGCCACAACGGGTGGAGTGACGAACAGTGCCTGCAGAACCTTTATTTCTCACTTGAAGGAACTGCAAGGCGCTGGTTCGAAAACCATGAAGCTTCCTTGACTTCATGGGAACGTTGCAAGAACGAGCTGACGCCGACGTTCGCCAATCAACACCGAAGAGAGAGGGCCGAAGATCTGCTGCAATCCAGGACCCAGCTAGGGCCCAAATGAGAGCATCACGAGTTTCGTGGAAGACGTCCTACGCCTGAGCTCCCGCGCCGACCCTCAGGCCACCGAGGAAAAGAAGCTGCGTATTCTGATGCGTGGCGTGAAGGACGACATCTTCGGTGGACTCGTACGCAACCCACCGACGTCCGTTCAAGGATTCGTCACGGAAGCCACGAATATCGAGCGTGTTCTGCAAGCCCGAGCTAGCCACTACCAGAGACTACCCGGCGTCAGCGCGTTTCCACAGTCCCCTTGCGACCTTGCCCGCGACACCCCGGGCATTCGTGAACTTATTCGCGACATCGTCCGGGAGGAGCTTAAGAAGGTTCTGCCGACTGCTGAGCGCCCAGCCTGAATCTCCATTGCCGAGGTTGTTCGGGACGAGGTTCAGCGAGCGTTCCAGCCGGATACTTCTCTCACCGTGGCCGCAGCCGATGAGCCGACGCTGACCTACGCCGCAGCGGCCCGACGACCGCCGCCAGCTGCTCAACATTACCCGGTGGCGCCACGACGAGATTCGCCAACGCAGGCGTACCACCGACGCAACGACGAAGGACATCAGTACGACCGCCGAGACCAACCGGCGCCAAGGAAAAACCGACGTGTGGAGGACGGCCGATCGACGCCTGTTGTGCTGCCACTGCGGGAAGCCGACCATGTGTACGCCGATGCCAATACCGACGACTCGGGCTGCGCGGACTCCACCCAACCGACCCGCGCCCCCGATATCGTGAACGCCCTCGGGAGATCGACGAGTACCTGCGACGACCTCAGTCCCCCGAGCCTGCGCCCCGCCGTGAGTTCCGGTCGCCTTCGCCACGACGTCAGCTTCGCCG